>PVIU01014906.1:0-50120 GCA_004026605.1 Ondatra zibethicus | reverse complement strand
TTTGTCTGGATGGCCCGTCCATTGGTAAAAGTGGGATACTGAAGTCTCCCCCTATCGGTGTGTGAGGGTCAACACGTGATTTAAGCTGTAGTGATGTCTCTTTTATAATACTGGGTGCTCTTTGTGTTTGGGGCATAGATGTTAAGAATTGAAATGTCATCTTGGTGGATTTTCCTTTGGTAAGTATATAGTACCCTTCCCTATCTGTTTTGATCAGGTTTTTCTTTGAAGTCTAATTTGTTAGATATTAAAGTCATCTTACCAGCTTGCTTCTTAGGTTAATTTGCTTAAAGTATCTTTTTCCAGTCCTTTACCCTGGGGTAGTGCCTATCCTTAATGCCGTGGTGTTTCTTGGATACAGTAGAAGGATGGATCCTGGTTTTGCATCCATTCTATTAGCTTGTCTCTTTTTACTGTGTGATTAAAACCATTGATATTGAGGGATATGTGTAGTAATGAGGCCGGTGCCTGGCTAGCTTATACCTGAAATAATTACACGGAAACTGTATTCATTTAAATACTGTCTGGCCCATTAGCTCTAGCCTCTTATTGGCTAACTCTCACATATTTGTTTAACCATTTCTAATAATCTGTGTGTCACCATGAGTCGTGGCTTACCGGGAAAGATTCAGCGTGTGTGACCTGGAAGCTTCATGGCGGCGGCTCTCTCCAGCTCTGTTGCCTTCCCAGCATTCTGTTCTCTTTATCCTGTCTATCTAAGTCCTGCCCTATCAGAAGGCCAAGGCAGTTTCTTTATTAACCAATAAAAGCAACCCAAATACAGAAAGGCCCTCCTACACTAGATATGAGTGACCAATATTGTTGATTCCTGATATTTTAGTGGTGGTGGTGGGAGTGAGAGAGTGTGTGTGTGTGTGTGTGTGTGTGTGTGTGTGTGTGTGTGTCTGCTTTCCTTCTTTGGGTTTTGCTAGTGTGAGATTATTTATTTCCTGTATTTTCATGGGTGTAACTACCCTCCTTATGTTGGAGTTTTCCTTCTAGCACCTTCTGTAGGGCTGTATTTGCAGATAGATAATGTTTAAATTTGACTTTAACACGGAATATCTTATTTTATCCATCTTTGAGTGATTGAAAGTTTCTGGGGTGTAGTAGTCAGAGCTGGCATCTGTGGTCTCTTAAAGTCTACAGCACATCTGTCCAGACCATTCTGGATTTTAGGGTCTCCAATGAGAAGTCAGGTGTTATCTAATAGATGCGCCTTTATATGTTACTTGCTCTTTTTCCCTTGCAACTTTGAATATTCTTTCTTTTTCTATATGTTTAGTGTTCTGATTATTATGTTGCAAAAGGATTTTCTTTTCTGATCCAATCTATTTGGAGTTCTATATGCTTCTTGTATCTTTACAGGCATCTCCTTTTTGGGTTAGGAAATTTTTTTCTACAATTTTTTATTTTTATTTTTTAATAAAGAAAACCAACTACCTTTTTTCAGGTTATATACCAATTCCAGTTCCCATTCCCTCCCTTCCTCCCATTCCCTTCTCCTTGCCCCAATCCACTCCTCAGAGAGGGCAAGGTACATTGCTTTGGGGAAGACCCAAGGCCCTCCCTACTATATATAGGCTGAGAAAGGTATCCCTTCAAAAAGAACACGTTCCCAAAAAGCCAGCACAAGCAACAGGGATAAATCCTGGTACCACTGCCAGTGGCCCTGTAGTCTGCCCCAGACATACAACCGTCACCCACATTCAGAGGGTCTAGTTTGGTCCTATGCTGGTTCCTTCCCTGTCCAGCTGGAGTTGGTGAGCTCCCATTAGCTCAGGTGAACTGTTTCAATGGGTGTCCCCATCATGGTCTTGAGCTCTTTGCTCATATTCTCACTCCTCCCACTCTTCAGCTAGACTTTGGGAGCTCAACACAGTGCTCCAATGTAGGTCTCTGCCTCTCTTACCATCAGTTGCTGGATGAAGGTTTTATGGTGACATTTAAGATAATCATCAGTCTGACTGCAGGGCAAGGCCATTTGGGCACCCTTGCCACTATTGCTTAAGATCTTAGCTGGGGTCATCCTTGTGAATTCCTGGGAATTTCTCTTGTGCAAGGTTTCTTGCTAGCCCTGTAATGACTCCCTCAATCAAAATATCTCTTTCCTTGCTCTCCCTCTGTCTTCCTCTATCTCTCCTATCCCATTCCCTCAAATTCTCCTCCTCTTTCCCCTTCTCCCCTTCTGCTCTCCTTTCTCCCTCCACCCCATGCTCCCAATTTTGTCAGGCGATCTTGTCTATTTGCCCTTCCCAGGTGGATCTATATACGTTTTTCTTAGGGTTCACCTTGTTATTTAGCTTCTCTATGGTTGTGGACTCTAAGTTGGTTATCCTATAATTTTGTTGAAGACATTTTCTGGCCTTTGAGCTAGGTTTCTTCTCCTTCCTCCATACATATTATTCTTCGGTTTGGTCTTTTCATAGTGTCCCAGATTTCCTGGATGTTTATGTCAGGAGGTTTTGGGGCTTTTTTGTTTTTGTTTGTTTGCTTGCTTTGGTTTTTTTTGTTTGTTTGTTTTTTGATGTTTGTTTGGTTTTTTTTTTTGATTGAGCACTTTCTTAGATTGATGTATTCATTTCTTCTCTCATATCTTCGATGCCTGAGATTCTTTCTTCCATCTCTTATATCCTGCTAAGGAAGATTGTCACTATAGCTCCTGTTCCAGTTCCTAAACTGTTCATTTCCAGAATTCCCTCAGTTTGTGTTTTCTGAATTGCTTTCTGTTTCCATCTTCAGGTCTTGAACAGTTTTATTAATTTCCTTCAAATGACTGGGGGTTTTGGTTGTTTTCTTGGGATTTCTTATCAGAGATTTATTCATTTTCTCCAATTACTTGTTTGTGTTTTCCTGGATTTTTATAAGGGTTTTATTCATTTTCTCCTTAAATGCCTCTACCACCTTCATACAGTTGGTTTTAAAATCTTTTTCTTGTGATACAGCTATGTTGGAATAGTCAAGGCATGCAGTGGTAGGACAGGAGGGCTCTAGTGGAGACATATTGCTCTGGCTGTTATTGATTGTGTTTTCACCCTGGCATCTAAGCATGTGGGTTTGGGATGATTGTATGTTTAGGTGCCAATTTCTAGATTTGTCTTTGTTGGATGGGTGCTTTGTTCATTGGTTTCTGTTTACTCTCTGAGATTTTGGAGAGTGTGATGGCTGTGTGGGCCTGTCTTCCTGGCCTGCTCAGCTGATGTGTTCACAGGGAATCCCTGTTGGTGTTGGAGGTTAGGATACTGGGATGAGCTGGGGGCAGGAAGAATGGAGGAGAAGTTCTTCATGATCCATTGGGGATGGAGTCAGAGAGGAGAGGGAGACCACAGCAGATTTCCTGCTACAGAGTTAGGAATGAGACTTGGGGATTGGATCTCAGGAGAGGTATGGTTCTGCCTTCAGCCAACTTATTGCTTGAATCTTAGAAACAAGCCAGCATCATCAAAATCCACTCTTCTGCCAGATATCTGGAGTCATGTTTGCCAATGTCTCATGAGCGTTGTCAACAAGGATCCTGAAAGACACTGTCATACAACTTTCCTGACTTGAAAATATTTCCCAGAGTTTGGCTCCCAAATCTTATCATTTTTATAAAATGGATTAACATGTGTTCTTTATTTCACTATTCATTGGAAGTATTTTGTGTTTTTACTTCTCTCACTGTTGAGAAATAAAGCACTCTGGGGTTTCATAGCAAAATGTTCAAATTAGAGTTTTATTATCTGGGCACTCTCACAAGAAGATTAACACTTTATTAATCTTTTCAAATAATAAATGTTTGACTTTGGTTGGTTTTTCATTTTATATATATATTAACTTTTTTAAAGACTTACTTATTATGTATACAGGGTTCTTCCTGCATGTATGCCTTCAGGCCAGAAGAGGGCACCAGATCTCTTACTGATGGTTGTGAGCCACCATGTGGTTGCTGGGAATTGAACTCAGGACCTCTGGAAGAGCAGTCAGTGCTCTTAACCTCTGAGCCATCTCTCCAGCCCCCATTATATATATTTTTAAATTTTTCTAATTTCTAATTTTATCCTTTATCTACTTTTGAAGTTTAAATGTTTACTAATTTTAATTTTTTATGTATGCATATATGTCTATCACACTTCTGGAGACAGCCTTTCCTCATTCCATGAGTTTGATATGACATGTCTGAGTTGCTTCTCCTGTTGTTGAGTCAAGGCACAGGTGAACACAGGCAGGTTCTCAGCTCTCTTTACCATCTATATTGTCTGTGATGTCCTGCCCAGGAATGATATATCCTACGATTAAAATGGGTCTTCCTGCATCACTAGCAATAATTAATAAAATCCCTTACATCTGTGCCCAGAGACCAGTCTCCCAGTAATTTTTGACCCTTTGAAGATATCATAGATACCAACCATAAAAGCATATTATAAATATTTCCAAATTAATTTTGTTTTATTGCTACTTCTTTGATAAAAGCTTTATTTTAACAAACATGGCATAATATTTCAAATGTTAAGGTATTACAGATCACTTTGCCATTGGTTTTAATTACATAATGGCTAAACACCATATTTTATGCATTTTCAAAACTTTGAATAAAAGTCAGTTTGATTAATGCTCTACATCTGAAAAACAAATATTCTGTACTTTGAGTGTGTTAACTAATTGAATGTTTTTCTTGGAGTTATTCTGGTCTGATGGTTTTCTTGGAAAAAGAAGAAGCTTATAGCAAACTTGTTAACAGGAAGACAGTATTTCACGCTGAGAAAGCCAAAGGCTTCTGGGAAATGATCTAAACAGAGTCATGGATCTTCAGGAATCAAAGAAGAGCATCAGCAGGTCACACAGCATCTCCAGGTACTTTTCAGAATCACTGAAGGTCTGTTGAGCATGGTGAGCCAAGAAAATAAAATGAGACACAACAATTATATAGAAGGAACGTGAATGCCATTCACAGAGAATAAAGCACAACCTGCAAACCTTCCAGAACTGATAGCTGAAACTTTTTTGTTTTTTAATTTTTGATTGATTTTATTGAGCTATATATTTTTCTATGTTCCCCTGCTACCCTCTCCCATGGTCCCCATGGTCCCAATTTACTCAGGAAATCTTGTCTTTTTCTACTTCCCATGTAGATTAGATACATGTATGTCTCTCTTAGGGTCCTCATTGTTGTCTAGGTTCTCTGGGATTGTGAATTGTAGGCTTATTTTTTTTTTGCTTTATGTATAAAAGCCACTTATGAGTGACTATATATGACATTTGTCTTTCTGGGTCTGGGTTACCTCACTCAATATGATGTTTTCTAGATCCATCCATTTGCCTGCAAATTTCAAGATGTCATTATTTTTTTCGGCTGTGTAGTACTCCATTGTGTAAATGTTCCACATTTTCCTTATCCATTCTTTGGTTGAGGGGCATTTAGGATGTTTCCAGGTTCTGGCTGTGACAAACAAAGCTGCTATGAACATAGTTGGGCACATGTCCTTGTGGTACAATTGAGCATCCTTTGGATATATACCCAAAAGTGGTATTACTGGGCTTTGAGGAACCATACTGATTTCCAAAGCATCTGTACCAATTTGCACTCCCACTAGCAACTGAGTACTGTTCAGTTTACCCCACATCCTCTCCAGCATAAGTTGTCATCAGTGTTTTTGATCTTGGCCATTCTTACATGTGTAAGATGGAATCTTGGAGTTGTTTTGACTTGCATTTCTCTAATGACTAAGGATGTTAAGCATTTCCTTAAGTGTCTTTCAGCCATTTTAAATTCCTCTGTTGAGAGTTCTCTGTTTAGGTCTGTACCCCATTTTTTATTGGATTATTTGTTCTTTTGATGATCAATTTCTTGAGTTCTTTGTATATTTTGGAAATCAGACCTCTGTCTGATGTGGGGTTGGTGAAGACCTTTTCTCATTCTGTAGGCTGACATTTTGTCTTGTTGACTGTGTCCTTTACTTTACAGAAGTTTCTCAGTTTTAAGAAGTCCCAATTATTGTTTCTCTCAGTGTCTATGCTACTGGGGTTATATTTAGAAAGTGGTCTCCAATGAATTCAAGTTTGTTTCCCAATTTCTCTTCTTTAAGGTTCAGTGTGGTTGGCTTTATGTTGAGGTCTTTGATCTGTTTGGACTTGAGTTTTGTGCATGGTGATAGATGTGGATCTATTTTCGTTCTTCTACGTGATATCTAGTTATGCCAGCACCATTTGTTGAATA
This sequence comes from Ondatra zibethicus, assembly GCA_004026605.1. Lineage (NCBI taxonomy): Eukaryota > Metazoa > Chordata > Mammalia > Rodentia > Cricetidae > Ondatra > Ondatra zibethicus. Next base: position 43,924 of record PVIU01014906.1, on the reverse strand, counting down.
TGATTTCTTTTTCCATTTTATGTTTTTTTGCTTCTTTGTCAAAAATCAGGAGTTCGTAGGTGTGTGGATTGATATCTGAGTCTTCGATTTGATACCTTTGGTCCTCCTGTATGTTTTTATGCCAATACCAGGCTGTTTTTAGTACTGTGTAGTAGAGACTGAAATCAGGGATTATGTTGCTTCCAGAAGTTCTTTTATTGTACAGGATGGTTTCACTATCCTGGGTTTTTTGCTTTTCCATATGAAGTTGAATATTGTTCTTTCAAGGTCTGTGAAGAATTTTTCTGGGATTTTGATGGGCATTGCATTGAATTTGTAGATTGCTTTTGGTAGGGTTGCCATTTTTACTATGTTAATTCTACCTACCCAAGAGCATGGGAGATCTTTCCATTTTCTGGTATCTTCTTCAATTTCTTTCTTCAAAGACTTAAAGTTCTTGTCAAACAGGTATTTCACTTCTTTAATTAGTGTTACCCCAAGATATTCTGTGTTATTTGTGGCTATCTCTTATTTCTTTATCATTTGTATATAGGAGACTACTGCTTTTTTTCAGTTAATCTTGTATTCTGCTACCTTACTGAAAGTGTTTATGAGTTTTAGAAGTTCCTTGGTAGAATTTTTGGGGCCACTTATATAAATTATCATATCATCAGCAAATAATGAGAGCTTGACTTCTTCTTTTCCAATTTGTATCCCCGTGATCTCCTTTTGTTGTCTTATTGCTCTAGCTAGAACCTCAAGAATTATATTGAATAGATATGGAAAGAGTGGACAAACTTGTCTTGTTCCTGATTTCAATAGGATCGCTTTGAATTTCTCTTCATTTAGTTTGATGTTGGCTATTGGCTTGCTGTATATTGCCTTTATTATGTTTAGGTATGTTCCTTGTATCCATGATCTCTCCAAGACTTTTATCATGAAGGGATGTTGTATTTTGTTGAAGGCCTTTTCAGCACTTAGTGTGATAATCATGTGATTTTTTTCAGTTTGTTTATATAGTGATTTACATGACAGATTTCCATATGTTGAACCATCCCTGCATCTCTGGGATGAAGCTGACTGATCATGTTGGATGATTTTTCTGATGTGCCGTTGGATTCAATTTGCCAGTATTTTTGAGTATTTTTGCATCAGTGTTCATGAATGAGGTTGGTCTGTAAGTCTCTTTCTTAGTAATATCTTTGTGTGGTTTGACTGATTTTGACAGTCATGGAAAGTCAGCTAACATACAGCTGCTCACTGAATTACCCACAAACCAAGAAATACTGGGAAAATTAAAATTTTGAATTTAACATGTTATACCTCAAAATATTCAGTATATAATGTATATGTAATATGTGTTAAGCAAATAGATATTACATAAGAACTACTTTAACAAAAGATATACAAGAACTCTATAGTAAAAATTACTGCATACACCTAAGGGGAAAAAGAAGAACCTTAACCAATGGTGAGATAGAGATAGCATTGTGGAGTAGAACACTCAATATTGTTAAGGTGCTAACTTAGTGTCACCCATCAGACGAAGCACAGTGGCAGACCCCAGCACTGAAGCAGGAAGATTTGTATTTCAAGAGCAACCCCTGCTAAGTTCAAGGCCAGCCTGAGCTACAAGAGAACACTGCCTCAAATCATTAAAAATAAGAAAGGAAGACGGTAGATGGATTTTCCATCTGCGAGCTAATAGTGCTGGGAACTTGACCCAGGACCTGATCTTTCTCCCCCTAGTAGTTAGACTGACACAATAAACTCTTTATTTGGATACATTTTTTCACAAGGAAAAATTCAGTGCAATTCAGGCCATTTCCCACGGTTCTTTTTATGCAGAAGTTTATGTGAACGTGCAGAAGATCTAGAAAAGCTAAAGCAAAGTAACAATGTTTAAAACTGTGCACTGACAGACCTTGGGATTTAGAGTTCAGAAATGTATCTAGAAATATTTCTTTATCTCTATATAGAGATTTATCCACATATATACATTTATAGTTGATATAGGCTCATTAGCTAGGGTTTCTCAGAAAAATAGAATCAATAGAAGACATATGATAGATAGATAGATACATAGATATATAGATAGATGATATATAAATAGATAATTAGGTAGATAGAAACATGCTTGTATGCATACATACATGCACACATACATATATATTAAGACAAACACACAGAAAGACAGATTAGAAGGCACTGACTCACGTAACAATGAATGCTAACACACCTAGGGGGAATCAATAAGCTGAAACCTCACAAGGTCAACAGCACAGCTCCAGTGTAAGTCTGAAGCCTTTAGAGTCTAAGGTTTACAGTTTAGATCCATGAGAACTGACTGATTGCCAGTTCTAATGCAAGGCTAATAGTCTGAAGACCCAGAACAAACCACTGTTTCAGTTCAAATCTGTTATGTTAAAAACTTGACTGGATCATGAAAGGCCTGGGAGATGAGCAAGGCACACATCTGGGGTTGTCTGTGATGCATTCCCAAGACAATCAGATCATAAATACTCACACACATGCATGCGCAGGTGTGCACACACACATATATCCACAAGAATTGGATCAACGTGTAGTGAATGGGAGGGTGGGCTATTTCCTGAGTGGGAGGAATTTTCAGATGCTGGCAATGCCTGGGAGCCTGAAGAACACTTCGATTATGCAGAGTTAACCGAAGCCATTCTCAGTGCTCAAAGACCAGTAGGTTCAAGAAGCGATGTCACAAAAAGAAAGATATGTCTGCCAGAATCTAGTGAGGGTAAACCCAAAAGGAAAAGAGACACTGTTGACAAAGCAGGAGACTGTGCCAAAGGCCCTGATCCTGAAGGAATGGTGAGGAGTGATCCTGAAGGATGCTGTCCATTGCCATAGAGCACAATGGGAAGCAAGACTTCTCAGGAAATGGGTGGGTGCTGGCTAAGAAGCAGGTAGGAAGTGTGCTCACAATGTTGTTGCTGCTAATAACAAGAGATCAGCTTTGCATTCTTGTACAGAAGATGAAGTGCAATAATTCTCTGTGTGTGTGTGTGCTTTGTTGTTGTTGTTTTTTTTAATAATAGTGTGATAAAAAAATCACTAGATTCCATTGAAAACTGAGTTTTCCATGTTGGTCTTGAATGTATTGCCATTTGCTAGTTGCTGGAAGATTTGGATTTGAGTTTTGTCTTAAGAACACAGGTTGCTTTGAACAAACAAAAGCTTCCTATAGCTGCCTCTTTTAGCAAAATAGAGTATTAATGTTTGATCCTGTGATTTATTTCCTTTGCATGGTGTTAGGGTCTGAGAATCACTGAAGAAAGACCCCAGTTTCAAATAGTATGCTGACACAAAGAGTGTTTATTCTGCAGAAATAGCCAGAATGTAGGGGTCGATCATCCATACAAAATGGCAATGATGACCCAGGACAAGGGCACGCAGGCCCTTCTAAAATGGAACTTGGGGAATTCTAGTGTGATGAGCTAATCTCTATTTTAATTGGGCAGTCAAGGAGCAGTTACATGGGCACATGTTGATTGGATGGGGCCAGCAACAGTCCCACCCATTGTGGGCTTTTGTCAAATATGGTCAGTAACAGCCTAAGAGTCATATCCTGTACCTTTGGGCCCCCCAGCCTTATAAGGCCAGCTTTTAAACTGCTTAGCTATTGGCTAAACTTGGCTGGGAACTTTCTGGACACAAGCTCATGCCATTATCTACAAGGGAATTGCTCCATGTCTAAGATGGAGTCATATCCCTGCCCCTTCAATGAAAGAAGTCTTTTCTAAACACTAGGGAAATTACCCAATCAGAACTTGTTATTTGAAGTTGAATGCAGAAGGACCATACTAGGTTTTTTGTTTGTGTGCTGTGACGGTTAATCTTGGCTGTCAACCTGCCTACGTTTGAAATCATCTAAAATCCAAGTTTCTGGGAAAGCCTCCATGGGGTCTCCTCCATCAGATCATCTGAGGTGAGAAAACTCACCCTAATTTGGGTACACGTTCTCATGGCAGCCCACATAAAAAAGAGTGGGAAACCTTTGCTCTTTGCCTGCTTGCCCTCACTCTCTGAATTCCCATGTCCTGTTGCTGTGGCTGGTATTAAATCCACCTCTTCAAGATTCCTGGGCAACTATCAAAATTCACTCTTTCTGTCATCAGATAACCATTGTTAGACTACCTGTGAGCTAGCCTCTCTCTCTCTCACTCTTTCTTTCTCTCTCTCTCTCTCTCTCTCTCTCTCTCTCTCTCTGTATACGATTTATTAATATGTGGATATACACACTCACTCCATCAGCTGTGCTCCTTTAGAGACCCCTAATACATGTGTGAATTCATAAAATACTTATGTATCTATTTTTTAAATATTCACCCAGACAAAGACATGAATAAGAACCCAAACTTATGAGACTTTATGACTGTGAGCAACCTAAGGAAACCTAAGAATAAGCTGAATTTATCCTGAAGCTGTAGCCTTTCAAATTGAATGGATAGTTCCATGTATGCCCATATTTCTATGTGGTATGGCAGCCAGGCTCAAAAGCCATAGGCCACACCTAAAGTGGTTATGTAACCTTCCGGACAGGCTGTCACTAACCTAACAAAAGGTCAAAATATTGTTTTGTTCCTTTCTTTGTAATTTGGAGGATACATGAAAAGAGGTGCTAATTCAGCCTACATGACAGCTAGCATACAGGCTTAGGTAGAGGTAGACATGACTACAAACTATTCACCTGGTTACCTAGGAAACAAAATGCTAATGATTTTCCCCCTCAGTTTATGTTTTTATATACAAGGCTGTTTGGAGAATAAACGAGAGAAATTTCTCAGGCTGTGAACTCAGGATTTCATGAAGGATCATGGAAAATCTCCCTCCTGATAGAGCCATATGAGTTGTGTCTTTATTCCCGCGCCTCCACGCCGATCCAGAAAGAGATAGTTTATGTTGGGGTCTGGTCCAGAGAAATAATTTATGGTCGGGGCTAGCACCGGACCCCGACAGTACCATTGCTAATTGTGTAGTTAAAATTAGATACCTTCAAAGCAGACATGCCGGAATTGAGAACTATAGCATAACATAAATTCAATAGTCTATTTGCAAAATTCCCGAAAAGAAAACTTTTAGCACCACCAACTCCCCACCCAGATAAGGAAATTTTAGCACTACTAACTCCCCAGACAGATAAGGTCACAACCACCTATAACTCCAATTCCAGGAGAGCCAATGTCCTCTTCTGGTCTCTGTGGGCACTTCCCACATGTACTGCATAGACATACACATGGACAACATACTCACAAACATACACATTACAAAAAAAAATTAAGAGACAAATCGTGATTTGTTTTCCCAAGCCAAGCAAGGCTGAAAAGGCATGTGCAGGCTCTCTTAATGGGACAGTAGCAAAGTTACAATAATGAAGCAGTAACAAAATAATTTTATGGCTGGGGCTCACCACAGCATGGGGAATGTATTAAAGGGTCACAGCATTAGAAATGCTGAGAGCCTCTGCTTTAGAACATCCTGTTTCATGTCTCTGTAAATATTCTGTGCTGAACTCTGTTGTTTTGCTGCTCTCGCACACCCTATGTCTTCAGAAGCTCCCCTCCGGGGTGGGAGGTCTTCATTGTGGAAGAAACTGCTACACAATAGTGGTTTTCTTTAACTTCCATTCATCCTTGGTCTGTAGGCTCAGTCTTTCCAATATTTGTTTTCCTGGTTCAGCGGAGTCCGGAAAAATAACTGGTAGCTTCAAGATGTTACCTACACGTTTATTGTTCATTTTATTGTAAATAGTGGTTGATAGTGGTTAATAAACAGTTCTGTATTGCAGTTTTTTTTTTTAAAAAAGAAACATCAGGAGTGTAAGATGCCCCAGTGTTTAAGAACACCTACTGCTCTTGCAGAGGACTCAAGTTTGGTTCCCAGCACCCACACTGGGCAGCTCACAAACATCTGTAACTCTAGCTCCAAGGGATCCAACACCCTCTCCTGGCCGATGTGGACACCTGCATTCAAAGACACATACCCACACAGAGATATGCATCCTATACATAACTTAAATAATTTTTAACTTCCTTTTATTTATTCTCTCTGTATCTCAATCCCATTCATTTCCCGTCCCCACGTATCCACTCTTTGCCCTTGCAGCCCCCATAATAAAATTTAAGAGGAAAAAAGAAAGAAAAAAGGGAGAGAAAATCTCATCATGGAAGCTGTAGTGTAATAATGCAATGAGTCAGGCAGTAAACCCTTTTGTCCGTGCAGCTTTATTTGCAAGTGTTCATTGCAAAGAGTCATGGGTCTGGTTTGAGGCATCTGGTTTCTACTACACTATCTATGCTGGGCCCTCACTGGAACTCTTCTTGGTTTTCCTGCTGTTGCCCTGTGGTGTGGTGATCCTGCAGCTTTGGGTCTGCAGGACCGGTCCCTTCCCATGCTCTAGCAGACCACAGATGGAGTGGTATTGGGGTGGGCCAACTCGTAACCCTGGTTCTGGGTCCAGGTAGTTGAAGGGCTGGTCAGTCTACCAGCTCTTCCTTGAACTCACCAGCAGGGTGAGCTCTCCTTCATTGCCTCGGTGGGGGTCACCCTTTGCAGTGATGAGCAAGGGGTAGGGCCAGTTTCCTGCTTTCATGACCTCAGGGTCTGATCTCCCACACCTACACCTTCAAGGTCAGCTCTACTGTGCTGCCCATACGTGGCCGCATGGCGTAGGGATCATTCCCCAGAGTGCCGCAGCAGATGAGGGCAGGGAGGCTAGCTCTCCCACCCACCTCAGGAGTTGATGGGGAGGCGACATCTCTCCTGCCCATGTCACCACATGAGAGATGAGCAATGGGGACAGCTCTTCCATGCTCACAGTATCTGAGCTGACTCATCCACTCCTCTGCCAATGGGGTTGACTCCATCGTGCTGCCGGCACTAGGTGCAGGGCCTGCTCGCCCGCGTGTTGCAGCTGGTGGCGGGCAGGGGCAGCTCTCCTGCCCTTCTGACTTCAGTCAGGGCCAGCTCTGCCACCTGCCTCAGCCGTTAATGGGGGTCACATGTCTCCCCTGCCCGTGCCCACAGGACAGATGAATAATGGGGACAATTCCCCCTTGCTCACAATTTCAGGGCTGACTCACCTACACCTCCTTAAAATAATTTTTTAAAAGAAAGGTAAAAACATAAAACAGTGAGCAAAAATGTACCATATTATAGGTAAGTCACTTTAATCCAGAATTTATAATTTGCTATCACAAATTAGTAATAAAAAGTAAAAAAAAATAATTAAATGTGAACCCAAACTGTTTACAGGCATTTCACAAAATAAAATATCCAAATCAAATATGAACTTATTCAAAATGGGTATAGGAGAGCTCAGCTACATACATAATCAGGGGAATTAAACTAGGGGCAAGATGAAAGACTTCTAATCCCACAGCAGCTGAAGTAGGAACAACTTATAACAGAAAACATTGCTAGAGCTCTTATTTATTGCTGGTCGGTTTATGAGTAGCCACTCGGTATTGCCTAAGAAAATGAGCCATGTTAATCTAATGACTCAGAAATTCCTCTTTATGGGATGGACAAGTGGATCCATATGTGCACAAAAGGCTTGAGCAAGAGTATTCCCAGAAATTCCGCACAATGGCTCAAAGAGAGGCATCCCATATGTCTAGTAGGGGAGATCAGAGAATTCTGTTATATTAATTTATTTGTAAGAAAATCGTGAGCGTGAAACTCTAAGCACAGAAGAATACACACTTACTTGCTATATGACAATGTTTATATGGGTTTCAAACTGAGGCAACCAAGTGAGGCTTAAGTCAGTAGTGCTGGTCCCTAAAATGTCTGAACTGACTGGGGAAGACAGGGACCTTCCAGGGATAAGGCCAGCCTTGATGTTAGTGATGATTACTTGTTGTATTAAAAATTAACCAGGGCTGGAGAGATGATGGCACGGTGGGTAAGTGCATGTGAGAGCTATTGTCAGTTGTCAACTTGACTACATCTGGAACTAACTAAAACGCAAGCAGCTGTGCACACCTGGGAGGGGGTTTTCTTGATTGGATCATTTAGGATGGGAAGACTCACCCTAAATTCGTGTCACGCTTCCTAGTGGCAGCCTATATAAGGGACATGGAAGACAGAAGCTTTTGCTTTTGCCTGCTTGCCCCCACCCTTGCTGACAAGTTCATTCCTTCACTGGTATTAGAAACTATTTCTTTGAGATTGGGATTCAAAATCTCTACAGTATACTGAAGACCAGCTGAGACATTCAGCCTTGTGGACTGAATAACTACTGGATTCTTGGACTTTCCATCAGTAGGAAACCATTGTCGGACTAGCTGGACCACAGCCTGTAAGTCACGCTAATAAATCATACACACACTACATATATATATGAATGTATATGTATATACATATATACATATACATAAACAAGATGTATTCTATCAGTTCTGTTCCTCTAAAGAACTCTAATATGGTGGGTTTTCTCCAGGTGTGAGGACCTAGTTCAGATCCCAGCACATATGGCAACGCCAGGAATAGCTCTCTCTCCCCCCCCCGTTTGTGTGTGTGTGTGTGTGTGTGTGTGTGTGTGTGTGTGTGTGTGTGTGTGTTACCCAAACACTGTAGGAAGCAGAGACAAGAAGATGTCTGGGACTTGCAGGCCTAGTTCTAGGTTCAGCGAGAATATCATGGAGGATGAAAGAGGAGGGCATTGGCCTCCATGGACACACAGAGGAACACAAATGTCCTCATAGATCACATACACAACACAAACTCCTTACACACACACACACGTATTGCAAAGAGAATTAAAAATTAAGAAATTCTTGTTAGTCTGCAAACTTTATACATGTCATATGTAAATATGTTAAAAGATCATAAATGTGTTTTAATAGCATGAACTATTTACAGTGCTGGTCCAGCAAGCCCACTCCCATGACCACGGGGTAAACTGGGATGTTTCACATATTACAGCATTGTTGACATCCCTGTGAAGTGGTCTATATGCTCGCAGTCCAGCATGGTCTAGGTCAATCATAACTCTCATATCGACACCTCTGAGACATTAAGGGACTGAGGCATCCTAGCTGCCTTTTGACAACATTTTGACCAGAACGACCAAAGTTATACAAGCTTGTAAAGAAAGCATCCCCTTCCCTGCTTGTGCCCAGTTCCAGCCTGGGCCGAGTACAAGGTTGCTCCTGTCAGCATTTTTCACCTGCTCCTGGGAAGGGACAGCTTCAGGCAGTAGCTCTGGGAGTTCTCCCCAACAAAGGGCAGCAGAATTAGAAACTGCAAATGCCTACATGGGCAACACAAGATGCCAAGCCTCCACAAGACATCAATGCACCTCTATTTGTCTGAGATGGTCTGATTTGTTCCTATATAACAAACTGCTCACTGACTGTGGCTTCTAAAACACCTGGCATCGTCAGTAAGTGTTCATTTTTAACTGTGTGATTGTCCAGGAAGTGCCTAGAAAGATGCCCTTAATTCTTAGAGAAGGTGCAAAGTTTGGTCCCTTACAAGATCTGAAGAGTCTGGGTCTTCATGAATGAGATAGGAGTCAAACCAGGTGACAAATGAGCCATGTTTGTGCCAGGTGGAGAGCAACGGATAAGACATTCTAGACAAGGACAGTTAGGACTGGCCTCTGTATAAAGGAAGAAGAAAGACAAGGACTCTTCTCCCCCATCATCCCAATGGCACTGCCAATCCCTATAGGGTTGCCTTTCTCTGCAGAGACCCATTCTTTGATGTTGAGAATTCCAGCTAAGGCTGTCTTGCTCTGCTTTCCACGAGCCACAGAGCCCCTCCAGTAGTCAGATGCATGGGCTGTCGAATACAAGCTGGCATTATTCTGGTCTTCCTTACAGCATGAAAGAGGAGATGGCATGGGCCAGGAAGATTATAATAACAGGTGCTTCTATTCTGCTCCACTCAACTCCTTCCATTTCAACTTGCCATGTATCAAAATTTCCAATGAGTTATTTATTTCTGAAGGATGGACTTAGCAGGCCAATGCATCTCATAAAACCACAGCATTGGGGGCTGGAGAGATGGCTCAGAGGTTAAGAGCACTGATTGTTCTTCCAGAGGTCCTGAGTCCAATTCCCAGCAACCGCATGGTGGCTCACAACCATCTGTAATGAAATCTGGTGCCCTCTTCTGGCCTGCAGGCACAAATGCAGACAGAACACTGTAAACAAAATAAATAAATAAATATTTTAAAAAAACACAGCATTGTATGAATTATCCAGCTCTCCCAAGTCCTTATCAAAGACATGAAAATTGACCAGCTTAGAAAAAGATGTAGTGGTGACATCCATCACTTTCTAATACCTCTATAGGCCTAAAACAAGCTACCAAATGCATGGCTGCAGAGGGAGAATTGTGTTACAGGCAGGGACAAAAGTTCAGTAGTAAATAGTAAACAGAGGCTAGATAAAGTCCAGAAATACAGCTGGGCGGTGGTGGCGCATGTCTTTAATCCCAGAGCTCAGGAGGCAGAGGCAGGCGGATATCTGTGAGTTCGAGGCCAGTCTGGTCTACAAGAACTAGTTCCAGGACAGGCTCCAAAGCTACAGAGAAACCCTGTCTTGAAAAACAAACAAACGAAAAAAAAAAAGTCCAGAAATACAGAACTACGTATCTACAAAAGAAACAATAAACTCTAATACTAGGTGCTGAGCAAAACATTAGAAAAGGTGAATATCCTAATTAGCTCTAACTGTCAACTTGGCACAGCCTAGAGTCATCTGAGAGAAAAGCCTCCATTGAGAAATTGTTTGGGTCAGATTGGCCTGCAAGCATGTCTGGAGGGGATTGTCTTCAATATTAATTGACTCCAGAGGATTTAGCCCACTGTGGGCAGCACCACGCCTAGGCAGGAGGTCCTGCACTATATATGAAAGCCAACAAAGCTTGAGTCTATGGTCGAGCCAGCAGCTGTGTTCCTCCATGGTTTCTGCCTCAAGTTCCCACTCTGACTTCCTTCAGTGATGGGTTGTTGACTCTGAGATGAAATAAACCCTTTCCTCCCCTAAGTTGCTTTTGACCAGAATGTTTTACACAGTGACAGTGAAGAAATTAGAACGGGGGAGACTCCCACTCACAGGGAGGTGGGCTATGAGTAAACCAGAAAAGGAGAGCCACGTCAGGCTCCACAGGTGCACAGCACGGCACGCCGCAGAAACCCAACTTAAAGTGGGATGCCGGTGACCTTAGGCAACAAGCAGACCCTGGAGAAGGAGCCTCTGAATTTCCAGGTGCTGTGATGGGGATAGTCTTAACTAGATGACTCTGAGTTTCCTGGTGCCGTGATGGGGGATAGTCTTAACTAGATGATTGCAGACAAACGTTTCAGTCATGGAGAGATGAAGACCCTGGGATTTTAAATCTTTGGGTCACAGAGGCTCCCCATTTGCATGGGCTAAAGGAGCAACCATCCCAGAAACTAGTTGTGATTTGGTTGCAGGCACGTGAGCACAGGTCTCCATGATAGAAAGTGCAGGCTGTGTGACCGTAAAGCAGAGGAAGTGTGTGTTTGGGGACTGTGGCCTGAACTCTAGAAAGAAGAGTGGCCCTAAGAGTGTGACAACATGCTGGGGATTCAACAGAGGCCAGGGTAATCAGGACACACAAGATCTCTCATGCCTTTTCCCCATCCTGACAGTGCAGAATACCTTGGTTTGACAGTTTTTTTACTCACAGTACCCTAGAGATACTTTATGGGCCTGTAACCATTGCTTGGGTATCACCATACCCATGCTCAAACCACTGACCAAGTGCTCCTGGTGCACGGAAGCACCTAAGCAGGCTGTCCCCAGGAGTCACAGTAACACATGAACATGATTGGGTAAGAAAGGAAGAGCTCAGCCTGTGTCCAGCTCTAACCTGTTTGAGCAGTGGAAACTTCAGGGAGTCTTGGGAAGCATCAATGTGTCTCCATCCTCTGTTGCCTGGGGAGGGATTAAACTGTGACTGTTCGCTCTCATTCTGGGTTCTCCCAGTTGCATCTCCCATGCCACTGTCTGATATGCCTTTCTTTTCTTCCCTCTCTTGCTTCTCAGTTCTTTCATCTTTCCATGTCCCCACTTCTTTCTGTCACTTAATTATTAATGCACTTACCTTTATGAATTTTCCAATTCCTATTTCATGCTGTAATACTATGACAACCTTCTTTTCTATCTGTCTTTATTGGTAGTGTGGCTATTTCCGGTGGGATTTTTCATAATGCATTTCAATATCTGTTTTGTTCTTTCACTGTTTTCCTGCTTTCTCTCTTCTGAGTGATGGGAGATGGAGACCTCAAAAGAAGGCTGTGAACTAGAAAGGCCTGCATGTAAAACTGGAAAAATATCCTAAGGTGCAAATTACAAGACAGAAACACAAGAAATATGAAAAAGCAAGGCAGTATGACTCCACCAAAAGTCCCTAACTCTATAACTGAATCCAAAGATAATAAAATATTTAAATATAAAAAGATTGAAGGTCTAATTTCTAAAAATAGCAATGTGTCATACTGTTTGTATTACTAAGGCTCTACAATGTAACTTGTACCTAGCACGCACTCACTGTATTGAGGGTTACTTTGGCCATCTGGAATTTGTGCTTCTGTAGAAAAAAGTTCCTTTTTCTGTTTATCTACAAAATATCACTGAGGCTTTCATTGGAACTGTATTGAAAGTGTAGATGCTTTTGGTAGAAGAGACGGTTTTGCAGGATTGATTCTTCCAATCCATAAGCATGGTAGCATGGTATGTCTTCCTATCTTCTCATTTCTTCCTTCAGTGTTTTCAAGTTTCTATTGTAGAAATCATTCCCTTCCTTGGTGAAGCTTCTTCCAAGGTGCATTATATTGGGTTTTTTGTTTGTTTGTTTTGTGTTTTTAAATTGTTTGTTTGTTTGGCTTTTGAAAATGAGATTGTCTTCCTACTTTCTTTTTCAGTATATTTGCCTGACTATATTCAGTATATTCAGTACATTTTTAGCATATTTTAGTATATTTCAGTATATAGGAAGACTACTGATTTTGTGCATTAATTTTGTGTCCTGCCACTTTTCTGAAAGTGTATAACAGGTCTAAGAATTTTCTAGTGGAATCTTTAAGTTCTGTCATGTACAGAATCATGCCACCTCCAAATAGGGATGTGTTGACTTCTTCCTTTCCTGTTTGTATCCCTTTGTCTCCTTCTCTTGTCTTGATGCTCTAGCTATATTAAAGCACTATATTAAACACGGATGGAGAAAGTGGGCATCCTCATCTTGTTCCTGATCTTAGCGGAAGTGCTTCAACTTTATCTCCATTCAGTATATTGTTTGCCAGGTGTTTGTTATATATAGCCTTTATAATGCTAATATGTGTTCCTTCCAATCCTAGGCTGTTCAGGGTTATGAATGCATATTGGATTTTATGAAAAGTCTTTTCTTCATCTATTAAGATGATTATGGGACAAAATGGATGATGGATTCTGTAAAGGTCTTTTCTTTATCTATGAAGATGATTATGGAATTTTTGTTCTTGAAGTCATTCATGTTGTTAATTATATTTACTGGTTTATATATACTGAACTATCTCTTTATCTCTGGAATGAAGTCTATTTCATCATAATAGGAAATATTTTTAATATGTTCTTGAATTAAGTTTGCCAGTATTTCATTGATAATTTTTGCATTTATTCTCATCATATAGATTGGTCAATGGTTTCATTTGTTAAATTTTGTCTGCCTTTGAAATCATATGAGTCTGGATGTGTTTCTCCTTTCTCTATATTATGGAATAATTTAAGAAGAAGTGGTTTTAGTTCTTTAAATGCTTGGCAGAACTCTGTAGGGACTATCGCGACCAGAGTTTTTATTAAACAATATTATTTGTTAATGCTTTAGCATCATTGCTTGTTATAAGTTGCTCAAGTTGTTGATGTAATCTTGGCTTTTCTTTGTAGCGCATGTGCACATAGAAATCTATATATTTCTTTTAGATTTTCCAATTTGGTGAGATGTAGGTTCTTACAGGTCAAAGTCCCAGGACTGGGCAGGTCATAGGTCTTTGAGCAGAACTCACTACTGTAGTTTTGCAAAATGGACATGGATGGCTTCAAGCAGCCTCCTGTGTCTGTGTCTGTACATCAGTGCTGCTCTTAGCCTTGATCAGAGAAGCTTCTGTTCACAGAGGATGATGCTCAAGGCAGAGACTCACAAATGGACAACGTGCTGAGAACAGGTGACTACTGAGTGCTCGGTCCTAAGCGTAAGATCAGGGTGATGGGAAGAAATGCTGTCAAGTGGTGCCTTTCTGGACATGACAAGGTTGTTGCACCCATGGACTCATAGCATTGACTACCTGCACAAGACTGGGCCCATCTACATCCTGAGGGGGGGAGGGCATAAAGCCCATCTTTTTCAGAGAAACTGTAGACAGTTAAATGTTGCTAGGGAAGGCTGAGTCAAATCCCTCTGTGGTGTATCCACTGATCTATTATCTCACAGATGAAAGCTGAAGAAAAAGAATGGGTTTTGTGAGAGAAGGGAATGGGATAAGAGAAGTAATGGGAGGGGCTTTGACCAAAGAACTACATGTTTTATTCATGTGAAATTATAAAAAAATAAAAATTTAAAATACCAATGACCTCAAAGAGGATGAAAATAAACAAATGAATGAAGAGATAACATTAACTTGAGACTTGCATAAGAAATTCAGAAAGTCTAGGAAAAAACAGAAGTGAAAAGTCTTAGGAATGAAAAAACTCAACATATCAAATTTTTAAAATTCTTTGGAAAACATCATTAATCAGACGATTAATTTAATCATTAAATTAGACCAACCTTCCCACCTCCAAAAACAGGAATATTAGAAACTGAAAACAAGGTTGAAGAATTTCTGTATTCAGATAATAATAAAGAAAACAGTAACCCGGCATAAGACCAATGGGGTAAATATTATAAAGGCACATTATCCATATGCATGAAATCACCATAAAGAATCTACTAATGCTGAACAGTTAATGGGTGAATGGAGATTTTGCCTGGTTTTATTGAGGGCAGATGCCAGGATTCTTGGGTGCTCAGATTCTTCTCCAGCAACGCAAGGACTCAGGATGCTGTAGACACAGAAATGCATGTTATTCAATGATGATAATACTGGAGAACAGCTAGGTGCATTAAAAAAAAGGCTCCATTAGTGAACTACGGTGGATTTCTAGGTTTCTAGAGAACTCTCCATTCAACACCATCACCCAATAATCCCAGAAGGAAGGCCTCAGTCTTTCTTTCTCCACCTGGGGTTTGGTGGCAGTGTCCCTGGGAAATATTTTGGGGAAGATTTACAGTGTTAATGAATCACCAGATTCGGACGATATATTTCATGGGACCTATCTATATGAAAAAAATCACACCCTGGTGATCTGAAATTAGCTAAGTACTCTGCATCCTATCTGGAAATCTACTTTCCTCAAAGCCTCCTGATCTCCTCATCCATGGGAGGACTGTACTTCCCTGAACTTCTTGAGGTTAATAACTGAGTAAGAGGTATGTATGCCTTCTCCAGGGACTTCAGGTTCCTGCCCACTAGTGTTCTTCCTGAAGTCAAGCATCACCTTATTAAGCATCCTATATATTTCATTTCCAGGGATTCCATCAAATCATTGATTACCACTTTAATCAACAGCCTCTTGAGATCATGATATCCACCTTCTCTCTGATGGTTTAATCAGCACTACTATACAACTTCTGTTCCAACCCACTAGGTTCTATGGAGACCTGAAAATACATCCTGACTCACCAGAGTGAGCTTATTAATAAGTTATGCACTTTTTGCACATAGCTGTTTCTTGGCCTGCTTATCAATTTTCCCCACTGAGATCAGCAAACCCATTCCCATGACAACAGTACTTCATTAAGAGGTGCCAGCAGTCTCTGAATATGTGTTAGAAATGTAAAGTATTGACACTGTATGAAGTATTTCCTGTATATTATCCTAGTAACTTACCTAACATCACAGCAAGGTAATAGTTAGGGAGTGGTTTCTTCTTAGAGACTCAAAGAGGTGAGTAATGGTCTCCAAAATGCGTAGCCAATAAATTGTGGCTATAGAACTTGAACCAAGGCCCACTGACTACAGATCTCAGGTACTAAGTTATACTAAATCCTGAAGCAGAGGGATGGACCAACATGAAAACTTACAGCTAGAAGGATGCATCTAGTTCCTCTACCAATCAATTTCCAGATAATTTGGTGCATACTTATAGAAGTAGATTTTTCAGAGTTTTAAGACTGGGTAGAATTATAGGTAGACTTCAATCAGTTCCACTTAAGACAAGTCAAGTAGCATGAATTTGAATCCCGCTTCTGGTACTAATTTATGTCCTTGTTTGCATTTCTGTTGCTGAGATAAAATACCATAACCAAAACCAACTGAGAAAGGATTTATCATGGCTTACGGTTTCAGAAGTACAGTGTCCATCATGGTGGGAGGGCATGGCATGGTAATAAGAGCAATAAATTGGACAGTCACATTTTCATCTACAAATGGGAAGAAGAAAGCATGAACAAAAAGTGTTGCAAGGCTAAACTCTCAAAGCCCACCCCCAGTGATGTGCATCCTCCAGCAAGGCTCCACCTCATAACACTTCCCTAACATCTCCAAACAGTGCCATCCAGTGGGGACCAAGTGTGTGAATAGACAAGCCTATGGACAATAATTCTCACAAAACATCGCGTTCCACCCCTGAAGTTTATAGGCGACTGTGCCCGCATTTGGATATACTCTAGTGAGGTCATGAGACTTTGATGAGATTGTGAAATGAGGAGAGCCTCTTTCAGAGGATAAGAGTTAGGGTGGTAGTAGATGCTGTCATCCGGTTCCATCAGGACACGGCAGAGGGTTGGTTAAAACACAGCACTTTATGATCCTCCTGGAGCGTATTCAGATCATCACAATGCTGCAGATTCCACAACTATGACCGTATCTGCTGTGCACTCAAACACGTGAGCAACCCAATCCTATTAGAGAAGTAAACCACTCGGGACCACTTCCAAGATACCAATTCCAAGTCTTTCAGTGCCCCGGGAGAAATAGATGGCATTTAAATTGGAAGCACTTGAGAAGCATAAAGACTTTATTATGTGGATGAGTACAGAGAAAACACAAGGTACTTTGGTAGTCTGCAGCAATAATGTAGTTACAGCCCGAGTGACCTTCACCCCTCTGGACAGCAAGCCAACATGAAAGATACCGAAACCATTGACTGAGGCACAGATGAAGCCAGAAGAGGGGGAGCCCTGAAGCAGCTCTTCTTCTGTCAAGGCCCCAAGAATCTCTTCCAGAGTCTCCACCTGAAAGCTTGAAGCCAGTGGCCAGCTCTGTCCTTGACAGAGTCCTCAGGTGTGTCTGAGGAACAAGCTTGTGATTTCCTTTCTTCACATGCTCTCGACAGGTTTTTTTTTCTGTCAAAGTATGTGAGATTCAGTTGAAGAGCACAAACAGCTGTGATTCTCTGGAAGAGCTTACGCAAGCTGGGGATGGCCTGTTCCCTCAAGGCTGGAGGGAATTATCTGCTAAAGCCCTCTGAGCCCCGGGGATGTGTTGTGGGAAGATTTTCAATTATTGCTTCCATTTGTTTAGTAACTTTAGAACTACGGGGTTTTTTTTATTTCTTTTTGCAATCTGGTTATATTAAAAAAACTCATCCATTTCTTCTAAATTAAATTTATTGGTACACACTTCTTATTTTCCTTTTGGTGTCTACAGGTCTTGAGATGACACCCTTCATTTTTCATTCTAGCACTGGTAATCTGTGTCTTTTCTCCGCCTTAGGAGAGTTTTAGTTTAGTGGAAGACTTGCCAAACCACCTTGCTTTGGGTCTAACATCCTTGTTTTGTGTTCTCTCTCTCTCTCTCTCTCTCTCTCTCTCTCTCTCTCTCTCTCTCTCTCATCTCGCCTTCCCTTTATATTCACAGTTACTGATTTGATAAAATGGAAAGACTTATTTTTTGAGTCTGAATGTACCAGAATATTCCAAGAGGAGGAAAGCCAGAACTGGGTGTGTACGGGGGGCAGACATCACGCTCAGGCAGAAGACCTTGGCCAGACTGCCCCCTCGCTGCTCCCCCCTCCCACCACTGCCACTGCAGTATTACCTGGCCCAGCTTCACATCCTCCTTAATCTCTGGTCCATTCTCTTCCAAGGCAGTTCCAGAAACAGGAACAGAGTGCCTGCCTGACCCTCTCCCATCAGAGTAGCAAGCACTGGTATTTCCAAAACTAGAGAACTGGGTAGCAGAAATGCATGGTTCACAATGTGGTGTGCGAGGAGTGGTGTGGAAAGACCCTGCCATCAGAACTTGACCAGCTCTGCCCAAGCACTGGACCCTCACACTAAATTCTGCTTGGGAAAAGGTACTGAAGGAAGTGATCCTGTGAAAGCTGACTGGCTTAGCCCTCTGCCTACTACTCGCTTCCCTCGGGGCTTTGGGTGCATTATTTAATCTCTCTACACCTCTGTTTCCTCATCCATCAAGTAGACAAGATGATAAAGACATGTGCCTCCTCAGAACTAAATACATACCATGGGCAAAGCCTTTTATGGTTTTCTTTCTCACGTTGGAGGAAGGAGAAACAAATAACCTCTTTGAATGGCTGCCTGCCTGCTGTGAGCTCGTGGGACACAGCCCTGTTCTCGGTCCCCTCTGGATCCTCATACTGGGTAATGAGGCATCAGTAGCCTGGACTCCATAACCCATGGCTTCCCTCTTGCATTTCCTGGTGTATTATGTGACACCCAACACCATCTTGCTGAATTTGGGGACCTCTGTCTTGTGATTTGGCTATGACTCAGCCTGAAAGTCTTCAGACAGCCCCCCATGTGTGCTCCTTACAGAAGATGAGCCAAAGGAAAGAGGCCAGGATTAACCTAGACAGGGCTGTGCAGGCCTCTGCAGCTCTTCTGTGCTTGCTGCTCACCACAGTCACCCTCTGTAGCCCACAGCTGACTCAGCCGGAGGAATCCAGTCTGTCTCCCTCCTCCATGACCTCTCTTGCCTTTTGTCCCTTTCTCTTTCCAGGAACCCCTAAGTCAACAGGCCCACATCTAAGCCAATCAGAAGAGCAAGGCTTTCCAGAGCCTTGATTATCTCATTCCAAAATTAGAAAGCTGAAGTTGGGTTAGAGACAGAAGGAACCCTCCTGTCCAGCTGCAGACCATCCTAGAGCAAGACTGGCACCTAAGCTGCCTGCTCCAAACCCAGAGCCACGTCTGCGATGCTTCTGACCATCAGAGATGCTGCAGACCTGGGACCACACCAGGCCCTGCCCACTGGCCATGCACCAGACTCTGTCAGGTATCAAGGATGTGTCCCCACCATGCAGCCAAGAGAGAAGTCTGAGATCTCAAATCGCATACCAATACTCCCCACCAAACCTGGGGCCTGAGGCAGGAGCTGCAGACCCGGGATTCATTGGGGATGATTGCTTTGCCTTGCCCTGCGGGTGCCTGCTGTTACAGCCAGATCGAGAAGCTCTGCTTACTCCTAAAGCCTTTCCTCTGCAACCTTGTTCCTGACTGTGGCCAGATCCTGAACACTTCCTGATTCGTACTAGCAGGAAGATCCCTCTGAGAGAAGTGAAGAGCTGTCAGCTCAGCAACACCACCTGTCCCTAGGAGGCTGTCACAGGGACAGAAAGCCATGTGGGTAGAAAGTCACAAAGGTAGAGAAAAGTCTTGCTCTCCAAGACTTCACCATTATTATCTGTCCCCTATCTAAGCCGTGCCCCAGAATTTAAACGCCAGATGTCTGAGGGTCAAGAAACAGTATCAAAGCTTCACCCAGAGAAGCCTGGGACCTTTCCACAAGTGACCCGCCACCTAGTGGCTGCAAGCTCTTCACTCCCTGGCATTAATTCATCAACCACCAGGAAAGATTCTACGGAGTGATCTGGAAGAGCGACAGCTGCCTCTGGAGGGCCCTCCTTTCCCCACAGCAGGGCAGCCCTTGGCCTGCCACTGGCGGACCAGGCAGAGGCAGAGTGAGTGAATGGGTCCTAGGGGCATCCTCAAGAGGGCTCCTCCTGTCTGCAGCTCTCCTCCATTGGCAGTGCCCAGTGCTCATTAGAGCTCTATGCCTATCTCAAGCAGAAGTGGGGCCGAAACACTGTGCCACACCTGGACCAGAGTTCCACCCTCCAGGACCTTGGCTGTCCTGTTCATACTTAGACCCTGCCAGGCCATGAGAGGGACCAGTTTTGTTCTCCTCCCAGCTTTCCTGTCTATACTCTGGAATAACCTAACTGTTTTTGATACAAAACATACCGCACCTTCAGTGTTACTATTATTTGAATTCTCAGTGGTGTGGGCTGTATTGTGAATACTGATCACCTATTTTTATTGTGTTTTTATGATGCTAGGATCTCAACACTGTCCTTTGTGCACGCTGAAAAAAAAATGCTCCATCGTCACATTACACTCTCAGCTCCAATGGTTATTTTTTTAAAGCAAGATCTAAAGAAAGTTGGTTTGTGACCTCTTGAACCCTGGGCCTGACCTCTGTAACCTGAGTAATTCTCTCCAGCTTGCAAGGCTGAACTGTGTGCCTGAAAGAAAGGTGAAGGGACACTGTGACTTAGGGACTGGCCTACATTATGAGTGCGAGGTTTGCTAAGTGGGTAACAGGAAGATGGATGCCAAAGGAGGCCCTTTTGAGTTTTCTTCAGGGCTAACTCTCGGCCATTAGGGGGCGCTCTAAGGCAATCAGGGCGGTGCAGCATACAGGAGGGAATGTGATGTTCAGAGTCCTCTATGTGTCTAGCGTGGGCTCTTCTGAGTGCCCGGAACAGTGCCTCTAATTCTACTTTTTTGACCTGTAATTCTTTGACTTCATACTCAGCTCCTGCCATCTACTACTCCTTTACTTTCAGAATCCCCCACTCATGCCCAAAGTCGCTTTCCTGGGTCTGTTGCACACCTCTATACCTCCCCAGGACGTCCCTTGGCCTGAGTTTGTGGCCCTGATATTCTCTATGTCCTTCTCCAACCCCGATGGCCTCATTTATAAAATAAAGTTAGCAACATCTTCCAGGCATATAAACACAAGACTCCCCTCCACCTAGGGCATGGGCTACCATCCTGAGCTTTTGGGGCAAGGCAGGCAGGACCCCTGTCACATGGGCTCCCATCCCAGTGTGAACCCAGCCTTGGGCCAGTTGCTTGTCCCACTATGGCTCCCTCCACTACCAAAGCTGGAAGAGAGGCCGTAGCACAGCCGGGATCAAAACTTATCCTAGGTAGTGGCTTCCCTGACACCAGGTCCCTGAAATCCTCATGGAGTCCAAGAAACACAGGCTGTAGGTGTTGAAGATTCCATAATTTAAACAGATGGGGTACCATAAAATAGCTTATCATGTGACTGAGATGGGTGAGGCTGCGATAGTGGGCAGAGGGGCGATGGCAGTTGGAGGGTGGGAGACTGAGTGAAGGGATGCTCCAGTCTCCGGGGCTGGGATGGGAAGGCGGAGCTCAGCTTCACCTCAGCTGGCAGGGCTTCACCTCCCTCAGGTAACGCTGAACCCACGCATCTGTACTCTTGGCACAGCTTTCTTGACCTTTCTTCATCCTGAATCTGTGAACAGAGGACAAGGACCCGAGTCACCCACTAGGAACCTGGAACACTCAGAGGCCCCTGAGCTCCCCGCTCTGTAAACAAAGGGGCTTGTATACGACCTGAAGCAGGCACACTGGTGTCACATTGGGAGTTTATTAGTAGAGACCCCTGGACCCTCCTCTAGGGACTAGGATTCCCTCTATGGGGCTGGGGTAGAGGAGAGGGCCAACATCCTGATGTGTAGCTAGGATAAAACTTCCCCATCCTAGAACAACTCCCTACGCCCGCTTTGAATGTTTGTGTATCCATTCTGGACCCACACATTGCTCTGGGTTCATGGTGTAGGGGTGTGCGTGTGTGTGTGTGTGTGTGTGTGTGTGTGTGTGAGAGAGAGAGAGAGAGAGAGAGAGAGAGAGAGAGAGAGAGAGAGAGAGATTCTTTTCCATCTGTCCACTTCCTAATTTGACTGGTATTCAGTATTCATTCCACAAACCAACTCTGCCTCCTACTGGCCAGCTACTAATAACCCTGAGATACAGGCAGGTTTCTGTTCTGTCCCTCTTTACAGACAGGAGTCAAAGCACATGATAGGGGAAGAGTTTCCTGGCCAAGTCCCCTGGAGAATGCAGCCTGGCAAATTGGTAAATGAGTGTGTGTGTGTGTGTGTGTGTGTGTGTGTGTGTGTGTGTGTGTGTGTGTGTGGTGTTCATGGTTTACAGACATGTGTGGTGGCCAGAGGTTGGTGGTAAGAAGTCTTCCTCAATTCATTGTCTGTCTATCTTGCCTTTTGAGGCAGGGTCTCTCATTGAATATTGAATCTTGAATCTTGAATCAGGTCAGAACCAGCAACCCACGGGATATGCCTGTCTCTGCCTCATCCAGCTGGAGTTACAAACTCACACCACCTTGCTTGACTTCCTCCGTGCTGGCAGGGAATATGAACTCAGATTATCATGCTTGGGCAGTCAAACACTCTACCCACTGAGCCAACGCTCCAGCCTGTCTGTCGCTTTGGCTATGCATTTCCTTCTGGCTAGATAAAATGGGATATAATCATGGCTTCATGTAAAGATAGTTATCTGCCTTTGCACTTGGGGAGGAAGTCCTGATTTATTTGGAGTTCAAGCAAATAATTCGGGACTCCCCCTTGGGAAGCCCTATGCTCCCCCTAGCGACCAAGCATGGCGCTGCACCACAGTTTTCCTGATTAGGTTTAGAGTCCCTATTCCTGTAGAACAGCGCCATCTAGTGTCCGCTATTCTCATTCCAGTCCGTGTTATCCCTCCCCGCGCTCACTCACACAACAGCACGGTGGGAACAGGAGGGGCTGATCCCTCTATAACACTGGATTGACTTCTGGGGAGGCATTCTCTTCAGAAAGCTGAAGCAGCAGCGAGAGGAGGGCACGTGCACTAGAAGAAAAACACGAAAGACCATTAGCGCCCATACCTCAGCCTCCCAACCACACAAAGATTAAAATGGAAAACCCACGAAGCCCTTGCTAGGACAGATTCAGGCTTGGAGACCAAATCCAGCAGGCCATGGTGCAGCCCTGTCTCACCAGCCACTCATCTCTGGAGAACAATCAGAAGGCTGAGGGGGTCAGAACTAAGCACCCCACAAGCCAGCGGAGGGTGGAGACACTAACCACAAGCCAGCCTGTGCCCCTGACTCAGCACACACCCCTGTCCGTACATTGAGATCCCACAGATACAGTCCCCTTCAGTTTCCATCTCCCACCCCAAGGACACAGCTTTGTATCGTACAAGTACTTAATTAAGCTCTAGGATTCTAGACCCACATTCTAGGGAACCTGTTACCCCATTACACCCAGGACATTGCAGTTCACAGTTTACAGACATAGGACCTGGTGAGGAACTGCACAAGAGCTCAGAAGGAAGGGGCAAAAGTGTTTCCAAGAAGTAGCTAGCTAGTCCCTCGCCTACACAATCTTCTGCATCCCCTTCTTGGTTCTCTTTCACAGTCCAATAACCCCAAACTCTGCTGGTCTGCATACTCCCCTCCCCACATCCCACCTTTAAAGTCTCTTGTTCTAACCCTCGCTCCTTCCTAGCTCACAAACCCTTGGGTCCATTGTTAGGTCAGTGTTCTCTGAATGGAACGTAAAACTCCATTTTAGCCATGTAGAAAGGTCTAGCGGTTTTCCAGCTATTAGCTCCTGTGGTTCTTCCTTCAGCCCCTGCCTGCCATCTGTCACACTGTGGAAACTAGACCCAGTTCCTCTTCTGGGCTTCAGGGCTCCCAGCTTGTTTGAAACAATCCCTACTAGTCTCTCCCAACTGCCTGTAGAGTAAGGATCAAAATTATCTTCTACACTAAAGCCAGGTCAGCTCTCAAAAGAAAAAGTGCCTCTCAAGAAAGGGCCAGGCTTAGGATCACACCCAGAGGACCCTGGTCCAGGTCTGTTCCTGCGTCATTTAGCTCTGGGATTAAAAAAAAAAAAAGAATCAGGGGGTGGGGTTCAGGTTTGAGCTCAACATAAAGCAGTAGATGGCTACCCCTAGCCCAACCTCCTCCATGCCCAGAGCCCCCAGCCCATTCATGCCTTCCATCCCTCGTCTCCAGGCAGGAGCAGAGATGGAGCCAGTGAGATCTAGGCAAGCTCTGTCCCACATCCAGAACACCTGTCTGTACTCTCCCCTCCCCGGGCCAAGTACAGGAACCCTACTACTCACTGCTCTTGCTGTCCACATCTTGTGGCCACACAGCAGCCAGCAACAGACACATCAGGGCCACACTGATGAGTTTCATGATGATGGGTTTCCGGCTTGGGCCTCTCTGGAGCAACCACTGAACGCCCGGTGAAGCCAAGAGCTCTCCTCTGCCTCATCTTGTACTGAGCTTTTATCAGGAGGCCTGGGGTGATTTCCCAGACCATGAGGAAAATGTGGGAGTCCCAGAGAGAAGGAGCTCATACCCAGTGGCCACATGGAAAAGTTCTTTCCTCACCTCTCTGGGGTAGCATTCGAGGTATGTTTGGGTGCCTGATGGTCTTGGGAAGTTCCCCAAGTGCAAAGGCAGATACCTATCTTTACATTCTTGGCAAAATACGTGGGAGCTGTCCTGGCTGAGTGGAAAGTCAAGAAAGGTGAAAGGGAGGAAGTGGCCTGCATGCAGCTCATCTAACCCACATCATTCATTCCACGCAGCTCCTGGAGCTGGAGAAGGACAGAGCATGAGCTACGAGCTGAATCAAAGCAAGCTTGCTTGAGCTTGTGTGTGGATCCCAGCTCTGCTAATCAGCAATATCACAAACGTATCTCAGCTGTACATCCCTGCAAACACGGAACCAGCCCCATCTCAAATGTGGGCGATAAGAATGCAGTGAGGAGCCGGGGAGGTGGTTCCATCAGCAAAGTCCTTGCTATGCTGTGAGGACCAGATACCCAGAACCCACATAAAAAGTGGGGGGCAGTGGCAAACTTGTATAATCCCAGAACTGGAGAGGCTGACAGGCAGATCCCTGGAGCTGGCTGGTCAGCCAGGCTAGCCTATTTGGAGAGGTCAATGAGAGACCTTATCACACACACACACACAAAAATGGTCCACATGCACACATACACACCCATGTGCACCTTCACATACGTACACACACAGAAACACATACACACACATGGTATAGGAGGTCATTCTGTATTTGTGTTGCTTTCATTAGTTGAATAAAGAAACTGCCTTGGCCTTTTGATAGGGCAGAACTTAGATAGGCGGGAAAAAGAGAACTGAATGCTGGGAGAAAGAAAGAAGGCAGAGAGAGCCGCTATGGAGCTGCCAGGTCAGACATGCTGAATCTTTCCCGATAAGCCATGACCTCGTAGTGCTATACAGATTATTAGAAATGGGTTGAATCAAGATGTGAGAGTTAGCCAATAAGAGGCTAGAGATAATGGGCCAGGAAGTAATTTAATTAATACACTTTTCGTGTGGTTATTTCGGGTGTAAGCTAGCCAGGCCACGGGACGCAGCCCGTTCCTCCTGTAACACACACACACACACACACACACACACACACACACACAACTTGAAATAAGATCCTCTCTGTCAAACGCCTGGCCAACATATTTGCTATTTTTGTTTTTATCTCTGGTCCCCAGCTTTTTTACAGCTTACTCTGTCCCAGGTCCTTGGTTACCCTTGGGAACACAAATGCCAAGGGATGCAAAGTCTGACCTGAGCCGTTTTGCTTCAACTTACAGTCGAGCCATCCAGCACAACTACTCAGTAAAGACAGATGTGCCATGTGGAAAGCACAGGAGAACATTGAGGACACCCAGGGACGCCAAAGGACCCTTCCAGGGCAGTGTTCAGTAAGCACCATGTCCTTCAGGTTGCTGTGGAGACAGCATCCTAGGTAGAAGCCAAGGTACAGAGGAATACACTTCACTAAGTCACCAGGGAAAACTACAGCCAGGAGTGTAGCTAGAGATGGGGTTGTACAGTCAGATGACTGTACTATTTGTGCAATGTGTGGTACTTGGGATAAACAGCATATAGTAGGCCCTCAAAAAAAAAGCAGCTGGACCAAACACATGCATTGGAATCATGAGGCCTATACGTAGAGGGTCAGCTAGGCTAATCTACTTTGAGCCTAGACTGTGTAACTGAAAACCCTTCAGTGTTTGCCTGGTGCCAACTGAGCACAGAACAGCCCACTGGACAGTTACAGCTCTTCCTGTTACATCCCAAAGAGTCACGTACCAGCCATCCCTTCTGCCATTGACTTTCCCATCTCCAGTATTTCATTCCTACTGTAACGTCTACCTGGCCCACCCTCCTCGCCAACTCCCCCGGGTACCCAGTCCGCTCATTTCAAACACCTTTCTTCAACAGAAGCCATTGGGCAGACCTCGGGCTCCTCTGAAGCCCCTTCATCTGGATGGCAATATGAAGTCCTTAGTTTCCTGCACCTTTCCATGGGGACACCCTCCATGCTACCATGGCATGTCTGAGTTGAAGGTGTCTTTCAAGACCATCGGCAATGATGACTCTTGACGTTCCTGAGGGAGCTTTGTCAAAACTGGGAATATCTTGGCCCCATTTTAGAGTCAGAATCAAAATTCAAGTGCCTGTACATGTTATAAGAGAACTCCAGGTGACTGGCAAAGCACCAGAAGATAAAATCTTCACAGTAGAGAGGGTGGGTGGGTGGCTTTCGGAAGAGGAAAGTCATGGGCTCGATGTTATATTGAGAACGGGGGCGGCGTGGGGTGCAGGGACTTGAGCCCTGGGTATCTAAGAACAAATCAGCTCACATGATTTCTACACTACTGGACCAATGCCAATCAGTCCCCTACTGCTTCCTGCCACCCAAAAAGTCATTAAAATCACTACCCCATTGCTGCCTCTCTGCTATGCCTTTGTCTCTGGAGGCTGATGTGTTCTGATCCTTTACCCTGGAGTCTTGGGAGAGGGGAGGTGTGAGTGTGTGTCTACTGGCCAAATGCAACTTCAGACACTTTAGTCTTGAGCAATGAAGAAGGGGCCACACAGCTGCCCAGAAAATTCCTGGTCCCTCCCCTGCTCCTGGGGTTGTCCTTCCAATGACTCGCTGTCCACCCCCACCTCGCTATGGCCACAGCCAATTCCCAAGCAGGAATGCGGGACATATTGACACTTTGTCATGCCGTTGCTCTCCAAGATCCCTTAGCACCTGGAAGGAAGTGGCCAAAGGTAGGCTCTTGCCATTCGACAACGTCATGTTACACACGAGTACCCCATCATGGTTGTCGGGGCCCTCAGGCCCGGACCAAGTAATAACTCAACAAAATCACTGTGGAATTGGGCAAGCAGGAGCAGAATGACCCACGATGGATTGCCGAACAAGGAAGTGATCCCAGGGGTGAGTCTCGCTACAATTACACAAGCAAACCTTCTCTTTGTTGCTTCTAGATGAATGTTTGTCACTCATCTTTCATTTGGTTCATCTCTAGGGTGGAGGCCTCCATTCGTTCCTTCAGGGAGAGGAAGAGAGCTGTGCCTAGAGCCAGACATAACCACATCAGATCTCAGCTCTATCGCTTCCCTTTGGGCAGGTCACGCAGGCTTTCTCAGCCATATTCCCTCTTGGACCTTGGACAACTCTCTTCGTTGCTTTCAAAATAAACTTCCTAATGCTCAGCCTAATTGTGGGTGGTTGGAAGGGTTCCCTGAGATGGAAGAGGAGATGAAAGGGAAAGGAAATTGCGTCATAGGAAACTACTGATCACCTAACACAGGTCAGGTACTAGGGAGCAAAGTGAATCTCAGGGGACTCGCAGCTTCTGCAGAGGTAGATCTCAGGGAGGGTTGAAGTATGGGAAGTGTTCTAGAGGAGACGGTATCCCAGAGAGGCTGCAGAATTCACTGAAATCATCCTTAAAACTGGGTCCTCTTTGCTCTGGATCTGAGACTACTCTGAGGAACCTATGGTGAAGTCAAGAAGTGTCACCACCTCCCAAACAGGGCTCCACTCTCCAGTCTTTTTCTACAAGTCTGGTCCACAGACACCAAGGTCAAGCTTGTGTCCTTAGTGGTATGGACACAGTGTCCTTCTGGGTCTTTGCTATCAGTCCCAGGCGCCTCAGGTAAATCGAAGTCCATTCACGGTTAGGATGCTTAGCACCCACACCCCACAGAATCCAAAGCTCTATCTCCCTTACTTCCGGTCCCTGTGGTTTTCAGCTACTTGACTCTTTCATTCTTCACAGGAGACCTTTCCTGTCTATGGATCCGTGGCATCACAGAGGAGACAGAAGTATCTCTCACTATGACAGGCAGGAAGAAGGGTGCCCTGGTTGTCACAGCAGGTGACCCTCACCAGCCGTGATGTCCCTTGAATGTGCTTTCTGAGCTTGAAAAACCAGCCTGCTTTGCTCAGGGTGGAGTACAAATGTCTTGGCTGCAGTTGCAAAGCCCAAAGTGATGGCCCAGGTCACTGGAGTACTCATCTTCAGATGCCCAGACCTTCCATTCCTCCTGCCCAGAAGCTTCACATGACCAACTTCCGGCAGGCTGTGCCATCCCAAGCTCCTGCCGAGAGTCATCCAGTGCAGACTCTTCACAGTTTTGATTCCCTGGGGCTCCTGGAGGGCAAGAGTAAGCACTTCTATGCTAGTAGGCCACTTTGTGCTAGGGTCTTATCACATGTGGGACATAGCAAGTACTGAAGGTGAGAAGAAGAAAGGGTTTGTACCCATGGAGGCCTCAGACCTTAGTAGACAGGCGGGAGTTACCTAGGTGGCCAGTTGTGGAATCAGAATAAGGAGATGGGGTCCAAACCTGTGTCTGTTCATACTGCGTTCCAATGCCGGAGACCTTGCAATTCCTGGGTGGAAACATATGACATGTGGGGTCCCCGTGACAGCCACGACTGCATCCTCCATTCTCTTTGCGGACATCTTCTGAGGGCCCACCGTTTACTAGTTCCTGCCTGGTCATTGAGGCAAGAGAAGGGGTCGCAGCACAGATCTACACTCCAGGGCCAGACCTGGAGGAAAGAGTACCCATGAAGCAACTGGGCACAAACTGTAATCAGTGTGTGGTCCAGAGGCTGAGAACTCCTGTGTAACAGTGTGGTATGTCACCTGGCCCTGGAAGGATGCAAGTGGGATGTACCCAAAGGTGAAGAAGGTTTGGATCTGCCATGGTACGTAGTGGTTTTGAGTGGGTTCTGGACCAACCTGTAGGCTGCCAACCCAGACTCTCTGAATGCTACTTATGGGTCTGAGGGTTGCTAAAGCTTTGAGCTTGCCTTTAAAGGGGATGTGAATATTCCCCCTTAGAATCTCAGTGTGATGTCAAAGACTGGTGCTCAGTACAGTGCCTGGCAGAGTTCTCAAGGAAAATGGGAGCAGTGAGGTCAAGGCACAGATACGGAGGCAGGTTCTTAAAATGAACATGGAGGAGGCCAGAGTCCGGTAACACAAGATTATGTGCACAAGGCTCCTCCTTCATCCCTGTTGACTGTCACTCATGGTTTGCTCAGGACAAGGCATGCCTGAATTCATGGGTAGACTTGGGAGGCCCAGGCTGAAGGCTGAGGACAGGAGAGAAGGAGGCATGGGGGCGGGGCTGGAAGCATTCAGCAGGGAATGAAGGAAAGCTGGTCTCTAGAAACAATAAAAAGAAGTGAGAAGCAAGACTCTTCCAGGACCCTGGACAGGTCACTTCTCGCTGAACCTCAATTTCCCCACCAAAAAAAAAGTAGTGGGGGCAGGGAAGTTGACCTACATGGGCGCTCTTGCCTGGAAGTTCAACTCATGATGGGCCCATTTGGGAAGTTTTAATCAAAAGACGGGGGCTTAAAACCTGTTAGATGCCTGAGTATTCTGGATCCAAGGCGGCTGGGATGATACATAATCCTCCCCAGTTTGGCATCCAAT
Organism: Ondatra zibethicus; assembly: GCA_004026605.1. Taxonomy (NCBI): domain Eukaryota; kingdom Metazoa; phylum Chordata; class Mammalia; order Rodentia; family Cricetidae; genus Ondatra; species Ondatra zibethicus. The sequence goes on along the minus strand of PVIU01014906.1, from coordinate 13,984 downwards.
TGTTCTCTGCGTCTCCAGGAAAGAGAAGATCCCTGTGCCCCCAGTCCTGACTAAGTTGTCACCTTTGACCTTCCTAAAATCAGAAGTTGGCACCGGTGCTCTTAACAGCCATGCTGGAAGTCTCCAGATATGTCCCTTCCCTTTCTGAGGACGATGAAGAACAGAGGTCTGCTTCTGAACCCTATAAAGTGCCCTCTACTCCCTGAGAAGAAGACCTCGGTCCAAAACTCAGCGATGCTTAGGACATTGGGAATCCCAGGATGCTTTTTGAGCAGGGTGCTAATGTGAACGCTACATCTTGGGCCATCCCCTGCAAAGTCCCTGTGAACTCAACGGGTGCCTGAGGCCTCACATACTATAAATATAGGCTGGGAATTTAGGAGCTCCCCAGCACTTTTTCCTTCTGAAGCCCATTCCCATAGACCAGGAAGAGTCCTGAAAAGAGTTAAGTGAACCTGCTCATGGCACAGGTGAGAAGCCTGAGGCCAAAACAAAAACATGAGGACTCAGTGATGGGGCTCAAACAGTAGCGCGGCCTCTCAATCCCTCTCAAGAGTTAAGACTTTATGTTGATGTCTGCAGAGACTGGCTGTAGACAGAGGAAGAAAGGAGGCTGGGAATGGTTCCCTCTGGATGCTCTGGGACTGCAGATGCACATGGCCATCTGAAGCCAGAACACGGGGCCCATCTTTGCAGGGAATGGAGAGAACATCTTGAGCATTTCCAAGTCACAAAGCAGGAACATGGGGGCAGGAAGTGGCAACAGTGACTCCAGTGTGCCCACTGAAACCAGCAAAGCCATCTTTAGTTGAGGGGACAGGCCCAGGAGTTTGAGGAAAGTCCCTTCCCTCCCTGGGGCAGCAGATAGAACAGAGTGGGACATAACACAGCCAACAGCTCATTTCCCAATATGTCCTATGTCCAGTGTTCCAGGGGGGGTCCTAGGAAAGACACCCAGATGTCAGTCAGCCCTGGTCTATTCCTAGAAAGAGTCTATAACCGAGGCTGGACACCTGAGGTCCGGGTTGAGCTCATCTGACCTTGGAAATTTCTAATCTCTCAATGTTCAGAGTCACAGTCCAGGTCAGCTCCCAGCACTGTTTCCCAGTTCTCACGCTGATGGAGTGCAGGGAGCACCCATCACTGAATTTTATTGTTTTGTTTTTTCATGGTGCTAGGACTCAAAGCTGAGGCCTTTTGTACATGTTAGGTGAGTAGTCTACCATTGAGCTTCACCCCCACCCTCAGGCCCTATCACTGCATTTTAATCCAGATTGTCACTCGCTAACAGCGGCTGGTCTACTTATCTGCCTGTACTTGTGTGTCATCATGGGAGCACTGGGTTAAAAAGGCCTCTGCCCACGGAATGATGCAAAAGTTCTCCCAGAGGTATCTAGCACAGGCTCCAGCTGTGGGCTGGAACTCCTGTCCTATCTAATCATACCTTGATCACTTTGCCAGCAACACCTCCATTGCTGTTCTCAAAAGCCTATCTTAAATCTGCAGGATCTTGGTTCTCAGCAATGGTGAGCAAGCCACACTTCCCAAGTGGCAGACAAGAATATGAGGCCAAGTTCATATGGGGGCACCAGAGCTCAGGACTGTTGCCTTCTAGACACTGCCATGATGCATGGCTATAGCCTGTGTCCTACCAACTCTTCGCCCCTGGCTGGGATGGGTTTTCAGAATCCAGGGAAAACTGATAATGACTGGCAAATACCTTGTTCAAAAACTAAGCGTTGCAAGGCGGTGACATTGGAGACATGCCAGCTGTATATTGTGAGGTTTTTCTTCTGTCCTGGCGTCACCTCCTTTGGAGTGGCATCCACTCCGTTACTCCCTGAAAGCTACTCCTGCGACTTCCTACTGTGCATCCTATGTTCACTCCTGCCTTGAAAGGCGACTTCCCAAAATCCCACCATTATGGTCTTAGCCTTTCAAAGTCCTTGACATCGAGACACTTGCTAACTGAGACAGAGGGACGCATTTCACTTCCCACACAGGGCAATCTGAACCATATCATCCTAGCTTCCATCATCCCACAGAGTCAAAGGCCTAAGATTCTGTGGAGCAGGCAGGCCTAGGAGGACTGAGAGGGGATTGTGCAGAAAGGCTGCTGTGGGCAGCACAGAGTCCACCCTGCTGGCCTGAGTTCTGTCCTGCCCACTTCTTTCAGCAAAAGCTAATCTCCACCAAAGACGTCTCCTCCCACCTGGATCTGACATCACGATTCAGGATGCTGGAAACCCAGTCTGTCAGAGAGGTTAGGGACCCATGGAAGGGGTTTTTACCCAACACTCTCTCCTGCCTCCTCTTCCAGGCCTCCATCAGTGGACAGCCCTTTGTTATTCAGGTGTGTTAAGTAGGAAGATGGCTCCCGGTCTCTTACTCTCTTGCTCCTCCACTGGTGCCTGTGGACATACTAGCACCTGAGAAAGAAAGGAAATATGGGTAGCCTGACTTTTGTTCCAGCTCCATCAAGCTCGACTTTGAATACAGCAGAGTCCTCATCTATAAGTGATGGATGCCTGCTTGCTGACAGAAGGGTAAACTCCTCAGCAGAAACCACGGCTGGATGGACTGGGTGTTTGGCTTCAGCCATCACTCTGCCACCGCTGCCATTCCCTGCCCTCTGCTGCCAGCCAAACCACTGCCATAGTTTCACCCCCACGGCCCGCTCTTCCCATCCCCTCCCACTGTCTCCCAGTCCCTCCCACTCCCTCCCAGTGTCTCCTTGCCCACACCCCTACTCTTCCACCCCTTCCCAATGTGTCTCATTCCTTCCCACTCCCTCCCAGACCCCATCTTCTCCCATTCCCTCCCACTCTCTCCCGTTGCCTCCCACACCCTCCGCTACTTCAATGCTCCGCACATTGACTGTGCTCCTTTGTGTTGCCAAAATGACGATGTCACTGACTGTTGTGATCTAGATGCCTTCACTCCCCCTGACCGACAGCACAACTTCTGCCGCTGTTCTTCCACCTATAAAGAAGCCTCTGTGTCTCAGTCCCGGCACACACACACACACACACACACATACACACACACCATTCTCAGCATCCAGGCTGCCCTGGTGCAGCAACTGACCTCAGTGACTCCCTTGTTTGGTAAATCCAAGGCACCTCTGGCTATTGGCTTGCCCCGTCACTCATCACCCTTGGCCCTCTTGCCCATCTCCATCCAGAAATAGTCCCTGGCCATGAGTTCCATGGCCCACAGCTTTCCTGGTTTCCCACCAACCTCTGTTGCTTTGAGACTCGGCAGAGGCTCCTAGTCCTTTGCCCATTGCTTACTCTTGATGTCTTGATGTCAGTAGCCAACACTAGCAAATGTTTCCAGGGTGTCAGAGCATTTCTCACGAGTCAACCTACCCAAACCTCCTAACAGCCCCAGAAATATATTATTCTCAGCCCCCAATTTACAGACAAGAAAAATGAGGCACAGAAAACAGCCCACAGTTACTAAGGTAAACACTGGGGTGGTGGACACCAGTTCAAGCTGTGTGTAGGTGCCAGTTCTGGAGGGTTCTGTCCCAACTATCAGTCAACTTGTTTCTGCATGCTGCCCAGACTGCAAACTTGGATGTCTCCTCATCAGACCACACCCTATATTACCTGTGACCTCATGTACATGGCCTGGATGAATTCCCCTTCTGCAGGATATACCTTGGTCTTATCATAGACTCCTGCCTATGATGATCTCCCAAAGGGGATGGTCTTTACCCCATTTCCTCCTGGTAAGCTGCCACTCTTCTGACAACCCCTTGGCAAAACCACCTCTTCCCTGACGCCATCTCTACTCCCTTCTTCCAGTCCTTAACTTTTGGGGTACCTTCTACCCGTCCCTCTTCGGATATGCATCTGATCTTACAGCGCAATTTACCCACTCCCTTGCCTACCTACCTGGCTAATCTCTTAGGTCCTAGCCTCATACAGCACTAGCCAGAGCTGTTCATTTTGTCAGTGGCCCAGAGTCTGTGGATTTAGCTGCCATACCTCAGGCTGTGACAAACTGAGCTATAAAAGCCCAGAACCTTCTCACTCACATGGACATTACCACATCCAAACACACATTCCTTAGGAACATACACATATACCCTGGACCATCCCTAAACACCACACACACACACACACACACACACACACACACACAGCCTCTCCTAGCCATTCTCCACATCTATGTAGTCTTCTAGTTTGAAAACCCTGCCTCCTCTACATGTCACTCCCAAGTCTATACGGATGCCTTTTGCACTATTCCATAATGTTGTTTCATGGGGCCCAGAAATTACAATCACAACACCATGACAGAGAAGGCTGACCAAGCAAGAAGGCCAGGAATCGTTTGCATGTGATTTGTGGCTTCCTCAATCCCTTTTGTACAGTTACTCATTTATAACATTAAGCTCTGGACACTACGTGGAACAGTTATTGTAAATCTGCTTTACAGATGAGGAAACTCAGACTCACAGACATTGCAAGGCAGACAAGCCCCCACCCAAAGCCATGAGCAAAGAATCAGACCCATGGGAAGAACTTCACACACAGCAGGGAGAGACTCTTCCCCAGTAGCTGGGGAAGCTCATCAGACCAGACATGACCTTGTTACTATGTAGACTCCTATTTCCAAACCACAGCCCTGCAAATCCAAAAGACTTCTAGTCCCAGGATGGGGCAGGTCTATGCTAGGTGGGCATGGGCTGGGTCAAGCCCACCTCATAAGATGAGGTTTAACTTGAGCTGGCCCCTGCCAGCCTCTTACCTGTGTGTGTAAGTAAGCAGGTGCTTGCAGTCTGCCCATTCTCATTCAGGCACATCAACTGAAATAATTTAAGGCTGTTATTAAATAAATGTGTTTCTCTTACTTCAGTCATATGTAATTCCTGGTAGCAGTATTATCAGCTGAAAGTACTTAGAAGATATGCCTTAATGGAGAGTTTATCGGGCTTTGTAATTAGCCAAGCAATTGTGAGCACTTTAAAGTACTTGGAGGCAGATTAAACCCACTAAAGAGAGTCAGGCACTCAAAAACACAAAAACAGTATCCATTTACACGCCGGCAATTGCTGTGCTGATTAGAAATGCAGATACTCGCGAGGTTCCTATAAATCTCACTCCCAAGGCAGAATCTGACATCTCTCCCAGCAAGATCCCCTCATTAATTAAGGCAGCAGATAGTTACTGGATATCCACTATGTGCTGGGGACCCAGATGGACTGGACGCTCATCCTCAGAGCTTACACCTGCGTGAAAGCCCTAATTTTTTTCAAGCAAGCTAATATAGAAATGAGATTATTTCCAATTGGCTGAGTCAATGAGGGGAGCAGAGCAAAAAGAGATGTCTAGAGGGGAGATTAAAGAGCTCGCATCTGAGCTGAATGACAAGAAGCTAGGAAAACAGAGGGGCTGAACAAGAATAACAAGCATAAAAGGCCAAATGTGTCCTAGCTTATGTTATGCCCCAAGTAAGATTCTTAGACAAAGAGTTCCATGAAACCGTTCATTTGAGAGCTATGGGAGAGGGATGAGAAGGTCAGCGGGCGAGGGAAGCAGACACTCCAGGGAAAAGTGATGTGGGCAGCCCTGGGGGCACACACCTGAGTTATCCCACCCAGGAGAGAGGAGCTGGAAGGCTTTACTCCAGCTCCTTCCATTCATGAGGGACTGCCTAGCACTCCTGGCTGGTCCTGCTCAAGGGCAGAGCAGTCCTGAGTAGAAGAAGGCATTGAGGGCTTCGCTGAGTGACATGAGCTAGGCCTGGCAGCACCTGCTATCCACAGGGACCTGCCTGGGATGTTCCAGAAGAGAAAGCAGTGCAGGTTGACTGTAAAGTAGGGGAGGTAACTATGAGGAATGAAGTCTGAGGGCAGTGGGGACCAGCCCCCATCAAGACTGCTGTGAGAACTGGGGGTGGGGTGGCTTGAATTTCATTTTGTGTATTACAAGCCCAGCCGTGGAATTCAGTCGAGATGTGGACTAAATTCCCTTTCTTCTTTTTCTTTCTTTCTTCCTTTCATTTCCTTTTTTTAAAGATAAGATTCTCTGTCAACTGTACAGAAGGCAGAATTTTTAGGATAAAATGGTTATTTTGGAGAGCAAGAGAGGATGGAGAACCAGATATACACAGACAGAAGTCCAAACGAGACGCCAGTGGCATCATCATCTGGCCCAGGGACAACACCTAGTGCTCGTGTGTGTGTGTTGCAATACCTTGGCAGGAGTGGCAGGGGAACTAGATTTGGGGATGTGATAATGGAAAGACAGAGTCTGGCTTGGGCACGGTAGTTGTGAGATGAGCAAGTCTGATATCCTTGATCTCCGGGATGGGCTGTACCACTCACCTGATGGGTAACTGTCATTCTCCAGACGTGGGCCTCTGCCCTCTTACGTGGAAACGTGGAACAGAAGGAGCTATGTCTAAGGACCCCTTCAGCTCCAGGGGTCCATGGACTTCCAAAGCTTCAGCATTCTCTCTTTAAAGTCATGGTTATTTTTAATAATGCCACAAGCCCATGTGACTCATGACTCAGAACAAATTCTAAGACCTTGTAAAACACCCACATCTGACCACATTTCCCCTCTCCTCTCTCTGAATCCTATGACTTTATGTAGCCTATTTACCCCCAAACCTCCTGGCTTTCAATCTTCTCTACACACAACGCAATATTTGCAGCTGTGTCTTAGTATTGAGGGATTGGCACCGGGCGCCCTGCAGATGCTCACATCCGAGGATGCACAAGTCTCCTAGGTAGCTCAATGTTTGCATGTGACCTCTGTGCATCCTTCTCATCTGCTTTCGACACACCGAGAATACTTATAATGCCTAACACAAGTATTATGTTTTACAATCACTGTGCAAACAGTAACTATTCTATACTGTATGGGGGACCTGTTGAGTACATTTGTACATATTCAATACAGATGCATTTTCCTATGAAATATTTTAAATCTCTCATTGGTTAAATCCATAGCTGCAGAACCCCTAGATATGGAGGACTGACTACATGCATTTTTACATTTGTCATTTTTAATGTTGTTTTTAAAAAAGGTGGGGAAAAGGGGAAGGGATGCCATGGTAGCTGGTTGGTCCTTCACTCTCAGCAGGATGAGGCAGGCAGAGTGTGAACTTGAGGCCATCCTGGGCTCTCTGATATATAACTTAACTCTAAATAAATAAATAGACAGTATACAGTGTCACATTATTTATTAGATGGAATTGGTTTTTGTTGTTATTGTTGGTTTTGTTTTGTTTTTTCCACTGTGAAGTGCTTTTTTAATATATAGTGTGTTACTGGACACTGCAAAAGTTCCTTTGTTTGAAATGCCGTATGCCCCACTGGTGACCATTGGCTCATCCAGCACCTTTATGAACATTTCAGTGTTTTCAGACTCTTACTGATGAGATAAGTGTTCTCTGTATGCACTCTGGCTTCTACTGAGAGGTGGTCCATTCAGAGAATTCGCTGTCTGACAGAAGTTCTCTCTCAGGCCTGAACGTGGTCTTCCTTTCTGTGCACATCCAGGCCTGCTCAATGTCACATGTCTCTTGAGTATTTCTGCTTATCTGCATTGCTGGTCACTTCCTGTCTATCAGACTCAAGGGATTAAGCTGGTTGAACAGGTAAAGTGTCAATCTCATTGAGTCAATATGGGCAGCATCTTCAGAAACTGAAAGTTTCTCACCTGGCGTGGTGGTACATTCCTTTAATCCTACTTGAGAGGCAGAGGCAGGTGGACCTCTGCAAGTTCCAGGCCAGCCTGGTCCACAGAGTGTTTCAGGACAGCTAGGGCTGTTACACTTAAAAACCCTGTCTCAAAAGACCAAACCAACCCATCCAGTGACACAAAGAAAAAAAAATACCCTCCCCCCCCCAAAAAAGAAAGAAAAACACACACTGAAAGTTTCTCTCTGGGAAGCTCGTTCAGTAACCAAACCATCACCCCACCTGAAGAAAAGCCAACCCTCTCTAGATGTAACTCTTAGTCCTTGCAGGACATCAGGGTCTATGACAGTTGTCTTTTTCAGGAGCCACTGTGTCTGACAGGCTCCATGGGAAGCCCCTTTTCTGTATTTTTTTTTTTTTTTGTGGATGGTTTTGTCGTCGTTTGTTTTTTTTTTTTAATCAAAATATTGTATATCTTAGACTGATCAGGAACTTTGACCTTGAGCTTTTGATCTTCCAACCTCTAGCTCTCCAGTGATGAGAGCTGGAACTCCAAGTGTGAACAGGCGTGCACAGTCTCCACAGTGCTGAATATCTCAGAGTGTCCTGAGGGCTCCATAGATACCCACTGACCTTGGGGAGGATCTGCCCTGAACAGAAACCGACATCGCAGCCTGGGCCAGGAACCGGACAGACATGCGGCAAGGACCTGACCCTGACCACAGCCTGAAGTGCGGGTGCAATTGACCGGCAGACTGGACAGCAAAAAAGGAAATGTTTATTGTTTTAAACTACGGGTATTTTAGACCACCTGTTACTGCCGTGAAACCACACTGTGTAGAAATGGATGCCTAGAAGTAGGCATTGCTGTAACCAAAGAATAGGATGCCCAGCTTTGGACACCGGACTGCAGGTGGTTTCTAGAAGGGCGCTAGAAATGACAATGCATGTAACACACACACAGCCCAAGATTCCCTGAGTCTCATCAGAGGTCTTAGCAAATGGAATGATTTGGTCTTGGCCACCAGACTGAGTGTTAATGGCCATGACCTCCATTGACTCTGGCCTAAAGCTACATTTTGTTGTTGTCGTTGAGAATATTTTACAAACTGCAACAATAAAAAAAAGGTAAGGAGCCTGCATTCCTAAACCCATGTGACCTAGACTTTCTTGATTTCGATGGTCTCTCAATTCTGCTTGCAAAAGTGCTATTTCTTGCGGCACCCATCTCCTCTATGTAGTGTGTCGACAGGGTTTCTCTGTGGCTTTGGAGCCTGTCCTGGAACTAGCTCTGTAGACCAGGCTGGCCTTGAACTCACAGAGATCTGCCTGCCTCTGCCTCCCGAGTGCTGGGATTAAAGGCGTGTGCCACCACCGCCCAGCCGTAGTGTGTCTTTCGTCATGGCTGGCCACAACCAACTCACCTTCACAGCTCCTAACCCAAACTTTCTTCTCTCAAACCCACGAGTCCAACTGCTTTCTTTCATTTTAGCTTTTCTTTCTCACTTATAAATGGGGCAGTTTTATCAAATCTTTCACAACGCCTTACATACATTGTCGTTTCTACCGCCCTTCTAGAAATCACCTGCAGTCCCGTGCTCAAACCTAGGCGTCCTATTCTTTGGTTACAGCAATGCCTACTTCTGGCATCCATTTCTACACAGTGTGGTTTCACGGCAGTAACAGGCGGTCTAAAATACCCGTAGTTTAAAACAATAAACATTTCCTTTTTGCCGTCCAGTCTGCCGGTCAATTGCACCCGCACTTCAGGCTGTGGTCAGGGTCAGGTCCTTGCTGCATGTCTGTCTGGTTCCTGAGCCCAGACTGCCATGGCAGTTTCTGTTTAGGTAGATCCTCCCAGCAGAAGATCGGTGAGAAAGGAGATGAGCAGAATCTTGGAATGCTTGTAAAGCTTCTTCCGGGATGCGGCACACACAGCACCTGGCAGGGTTCCCCTAGCTGCACCCAAAGCCAGCAGTGTAGAAAAGGAAAGTCTGAATCATTTCAGAGGAGAACAGGGCCTCCCATGGTAGGAAGAGTGCTTACTGTGCTCTTACACTAATCCTGTTAGGACGTGCATGATGAGCACTCTCTCGTCTGTGAAGTTTCAGGTTGAAAGAGAAACCATAATCCACGTGTGTGTGTGTGTGTGTGTGTGTGTGTGTGTGTGTGCGCGCGCGCGTGCGTGTGCGTGTTTGTACTCAGCCTTAGGTCTTATTTATCGCTTTCTGACTTAACTCACGTTGTCTCTATGTGCATAGGATAAATTTGAAATTTCTTCATGTCCTTTTCCTGAGGAGAAAGCCTGGGCCTATTGTTCATTTTCTTTCCTCTTCTTTTTAATTGATTTTTATTGAGCTCTACATTTTTCTCTGCTCCCCTCCCTGCCTCTCCCCTCCCCTTCAACCCTCTCTCATGATCCCCATGCTCCCAATTTACTCAGATGGTCTTGTCTTTTTCTACTTCCCACGTAGATTAGATCCATGCATGCCTCCTCTCTTAGGGTCCCCATTGTTGTCTCTGGGACTCTGAGACAAAACATGATCCCAACACACACGTCCGTCCTTCCTGTTAATTCTTGTTTAAAGATACAAGGTTGAGGTCTGGTTATGTAGCTCGCTCAGTTGGCTGAGTGCCTGCCTAGCATGCAGGAGGCTCTGGGTTAGGCCAGCAGCGTTACATGGACCAGGTGTGGCGGTGTACACCTATAATCTTATAACTTAGAAGGTGGGGGCAGGAGAATCGGGAGTTCAAGGCCATTCTCTGCTACTGACAAATTGCAAGGCTAGCCTTGGCCAAAAGGCCTGTATTAAAAGAGCAAAAAACAAAAGCCAACATTACACAAAAACATTCATCTCCAAATTTTAAAAATATATATTAAAATTTCTGTTAAAATTTTTTTTAAAACTTTTTAACCCTTAACTATCTAAAGTTTGGGTTTTGTACGTGCATGCGTATGTTAATATAAGGACACAATCTGACCTTTATTTATATGGACCACTGTTTTTCCAGGCTTTTGGATGGTCCCTCTGTTCCCTGCTGATCTGAGGGACAACTCATACCCCAGCCCCCAGCTGCACCCTGGTATAGTATGGCTCTGCTGTCAGACTTTCATTCACACTGTGCTAGCACATTTCATTGGCTAGCTCACCTGCTCTGTCTGATGAGCTAAATCACTCCCTTTAGCTTTTCTCATCAGAAGTGTTCTGGCTCTTTTCCATCTTTTAAGAAATCAAAATGAGCCACCTCAAAGCGTTCTGTGAAAATCCAGTAAGTGCCAAGCTAAGCTCTGGGCAGATATTTGTCTACTGGGTTGGTGTAGCTGCCCCCATGAAGGTCAACCGCCTCTCCGGCCTCCTACTAGGAATGAGAAAGCCTAGGGGAGCTGCCACTGCTGAAAATGAGCGCTTCTGGGATTCAAGTTTGACTTCAGAGCTCCTGTGGTTCCCACATCACACAGCCTGGGGAGGATGCTGAGTCACACCTGCCCTCAGGGCCCCACAAGAAAGAGGAGGAGGCTGTGAAAGACCTCATCAAACAATGGGGTTTCCTCTCACTCCTCTGCAAGCCTCTTGTTCCTCGGCTGGGCCAAGCACATCTCACATGAGTGATGAACTCAGCCTGGTATGTCTGCAGAGTGCTTCCTGGTACATGTCTGTCACCTTACTGAGTGTTCCTGGTGACAGCAAAAGCCACAGGGGTTACAGCTGAGGTAGTTCTCTATCAGTGGCTGAAACAACCAGGCAGAGGGCCTGCCTCTGACTTCCAGAGACCACTCATCTTCTAAGAAGGAGGTGGTCACCTACAAAGCCCTTCCCCAGGCCTGCATGTGCGTGCAAGCAAACAGGTGACTGCAGACTTTACAGCATCTGGATTGTCCCTTTCCCGGCCATTTACTCCTTTAGTTCTTAAAACACAAAGTCATCTTATCACTCCCCTCTAAAAGAACAAAGCAAATATGGATAAATGACCTGTCAAGCCATGCTGACAATCTTCACTCTGAGTTAGGGAGAGCTGAGGACAATGTACTGGCAGAGTTGCTATGAGCAAGGAGATCATTCATGGAGCAATGGCTGTCAAGGCCAGGTCAGCAGCCACAGCAGAACCCAGGAACCAGGCAGAAATGCAAGACTGCTCTTGGGACCTACTGAGTCATGAACCTGGAGTCAGGGATCCACCATCTCTTTATAAACTGTCTCTACAGCATCTGCCTATTCCTTTGTTCCTAAACCTTGAGATCACTGCTATAGTTCCATACACTATGTTCTCAATGAGCAGTAACTATTTGGGGACCAAATAGTTTGGGGACAAACGAGTCCAGCATCTCAGCTTCTAAGAGATGGTCTTGTTTCTGGAAAGACTCATCTTTGGGGCAGAAGATGGAGAAATAGAAATTACCTGGAAGTAGTCTACACTGGCACTTAGATGACGGACTAAGCTGAGGCCCTGGCTGCCACACATTTTCCACTGTGTCATTGGTCACTTAAGACTTGCATACAGGAGCTAGAAGAGAGCTCAGTTGATAAACTGTCTGCCATGCAAGCATGAGCACCTAAGTTTGTATCATCAGTATCCATATAAAAAAGTCAAGCATTGTGGCATGATTTTGTAACCCAGCATAGGGGATGCTGGAGAAAGGTGAATCTCTGGGACCTACTGGCTAGCTAAACTGAACCAGTGAGCACCAGGTTCAGTGAGAGAGCCTGCCTCAAGGAAAGAAACTTGAAGTTCATCTCTGACCTCCATGATCAATCTCTCCCTCTCTCTCTCTCTCTCTCTCTCTCTCTCTCTCTCTCTCTCTCTCACGCGCACACACACACACACACACACACACACACACACACGGTCTTGTTGACTAAGTCTGAGAAGCTCACAGTGTCAAGGGTACACATTATAGTAGATGCCGACGCAGCTCTCCACACACTGGTGGTTCCATCTCCATGGCTCACAGGTAGGTCAGACTCTAGCACAGTGAGCAGGCTGGCTTGGGTTTGATTTACCATTTGATACTGCGGATCACTTTTGGAGTTGAAGATTTTCATGATAACATGAAAGAAAATGCAAATGGAAAATCAACAATTGTGACAGGACATCAGAGAACCGATTCTCACCTCTGATTGCTTAGATCTTTGTGGGAGCATCTTTACGCTGCCCCCATCATCCTGAACCGATTCCTGTGCTCTTTTTTCCACTGCTGTACCATAAATGTTTTCTACGATGCTCCTTAATTTCCATAATTGCCATGGTAATGACTGAAAGATATTTCATCAAACGGGGCTGACAAAATCTAATTATAGATACTTAGCTGGCTGTTTAGTCGCTGGGTATTAGATATTTATGTGTCTAATTATAGACATTTAGCTGGTTATTTCCAAATAACACTGTTATGACTGCTTTTCCCTAAGTCTCATTTTCTACTTGTGATGGTTTTCTTTAAATTAACTTTCTGAAGGAGAAGAATGTTAAAAAGAGAGCATGAGCCCACCCTTGATCTCTGGGACACACAAAAATGTACCGGCTCTGTTCAGACCCTGACTTACACAATCGAGCCTCCAGTGCAGGGCATTGCCATTCTCCTTGTCCTCTGGTAACTTAATGAGCATGCAACTGCATTCCATTACTGGCTTAAGTTTTCTTTCTGGAAATCTCAGATCCTTTTTTTTTCAAAGATGTAGCTGACCAAAATGCAATGCAAAGAAAATCCATATTCAATCAGAGCTACGGTATGCATCTTAAGTATCTCCCAGAGGTCCAAGGGTTGGAGATTTGTTCCAGAGAGGCAGGAATGGGAGGGCTTTTAAGGGGTGGGGCTCAGTGACAGTCCTTTAGATCATTATGGGGTATGGGAAGTGTTCTTGAAGGAGACCACAGGACCCAGGACTGTCTGTCTCTGTCTTTCTCTGTCTCTGTCTCTCTCTCTTTCTCCCTGATGTCTCACTCAAAACAATGAAATCAAGCAATTATGGCCTGGTGCCTCCAAAGTGTAAGCCATTTGAATAGAAGCCTGTTGTAATGAAGGGCTCGGGCTGTGTTCCCAGCGCCGGGCCCCTTGTTCTGTCCCACCCGGCTCCCAGTGTGTACTCGAAATAATTACACGGAAACTGTATTCATTGAAATACTGCCTAGCCCATTAGCTCTAGCCTCTTATTGGCTAACTCTCACACATTTGTTTAACCCATTTCTAATAATCTGTGTGTTGCCACTAGTCGTGGCTTACCGGGAAAGATTCAGCATCTCTGACCTGGCAGGCTTCATGGCGGGCAGCTCTCTCTGGCTCTGTCCTTTTCCCAGCATTCTCTTCTCTTTATCCTGTCTATCTAAGTC
>PVIU01014905.1:0-50219 GCA_004026605.1 Ondatra zibethicus | reverse complement strand
GTGTCTTTGTGGCACGATTGAGCATCCTTTGGATATACACCCAAAAGTGGTATTACTGGGTCTTGAGGAAGTTGTTTCCTAATTTTCTGAGAAATCGCCACACTGACATCCAAAGGGGTTGTACCAGCTTGCATTCCCACCAGCATTGCAGGAGTGTTCCCTTTTCCCCACAACCTCTCCAGCATAAGTTGTCATCAGTCTTTTTGATCTTGGCCATTCTTACAGGTGTAAGATGGAATCTCAGAGTTGTTTTGATTTGCATTTCTCTGATGACTAAGGATGTTGAACATTTCCTTAAGTGTCTTTCAGCCATTTTAGATTCCTCTGTTGAGAGTTCTCTGTTTAGGTCTGTACTCCATTTTTTTTATTGGATTATTTGTTCTTTTGATGACCATTTTCTTGAGTTCTTTGTATATTTTGGAGATCAGACCTCTGTCTGATGTGGGGTTAGTGAAGATCTTTTCCCATTCTGTAGGCTGTCGTTTTGTCTTGCTGACCGTGTCCTTTGCTTTGCAGAAGCTTTTCAGTTTCAGGAGGTCCTATTTATTAATCGTCTCCCTCAGCGTCTGTGCTGCTGGGGTTCTATTTAGGAAGTGTTCTCTTGTGCCAAATCATTTGAGTGTACTTCCCACTTTCTCTTCTATGAGGTTCAGTATGGCTGGCTTTATGTTTAGGTCTTTGATCCATTTGGACTTAAATTTTGTGTATGGTGATAGATATGGATCTATTTTCATTCTCCTATATGTTGATATCCAGTTATGCCAGCACCATTTGTTATATATGCTTTCTTTTTTTCTATTTGATATATTTTGCTTTTTTGTCAAAAATTAGGTGTTCAAAGATGTGTGGATTGATATCCGGGACTTGTATTCGGTTCCATTGGTCCCCTTGTCTGTTCTTATGCCAGTACCAGGCTGTTTTCAGTACTGTAGCTCTATAGTAGAGTTTGAAGTCAGGGATTTGTAGTAGAGTTTGAAGTCAGGGATTGTGATGCCTCCAGAAGTTCTTTTATTGTACAAGATTGTTTTGGTGCCCTAGAATTACAGGTGTATACCACTGTCATTCTGGTTATTATATGAGTTCTGAGGACAGAAAGTGGTTTTTTTCCTCCTGAGCTGTCTCCCTCAACCTCCCTTAACTTTTGAGATTTGTCCATGTTGTGGTGGTTTGTTTTCTTTTCTATATAGCGTTCTATCTTATATACTTTGTCACTCATTGTGCATTCAGTTATGGAAGGCCATTTGTGTGGCTTTCACAGCCATTATTGAATAGATGTCCTGGTTACATTGCATTCACATGAGATTTATATATATGGAATGATGCCAAACTGTTTTCTAAAGGTCTTAGGCTTTGTTGAGGGTGTGTGAGTATTCCATGCTCCTGTACTGCCAGTACCTGCTCCTTGCCTTTTAAACATGAGATACCACCATGCAATTCATTTTAATTTTTGCTCTTCTTTCCTGAAATTAATCTGTGCTTGTTGTTTGCAGACAAAGCTAGAGGAACAGATGATCATATTGAAAGGTCAAATGGG
Source organism: Ondatra zibethicus (assembly GCA_004026605.1). Taxonomy (NCBI): domain Eukaryota; kingdom Metazoa; phylum Chordata; class Mammalia; order Rodentia; family Cricetidae; genus Ondatra; species Ondatra zibethicus. The sequence goes on along the minus strand of PVIU01014905.1, from coordinate 48,685 downwards.
GTGCCACATGGTATGACATACAAAATATGACCCACTATTAGAGCCAGGCATCCAAGGTTTTCTAACTAGGGTATTGCTTGGAGTTCTCTGTTAACTCTTCCAGAACTCCATTTTCTTATATTTGTATGCTGTAGAATTAGGGATCCTATATATGTGTAGGTCCAGGGTCTTGACAAGGTAATCATTGGTTCCTCATGGCACCACTTAGTACAATTATGACTAATAGGATAGAGCAGTTGTATTCTTGTCACATTGTAGATGAGATGTGTATGGGCATGTATGCTACCCAAGTGCACATGAGCCTGGTCACAGCCACCTGAAGCAGACACTTGATAGCAGCTAAATTTGTTGGTTAGTATATAAAATGGTTCAGTGTTCCTATATAAACAGAAATATATAGTTAAAACCTTTAATGATCTTCCCACCTTTGGGAATATGTTCTAGGGAAATTCCAAAATATATTTATAAGAAAAGTTGGAATGGTGCTTTGACTGTGTGTCATAGTTTTATGTTATTTATATTATAAACAATATAATACATGTGAGAGTAATCAATATTTGTGACTGTACTTAGCACAGTGTCCAGAATTAAAATTATAATTTCAAAGCTTAGCACTGTAGAGCTAGAAAGATAGTTCAAGTAGATACCAATAACCATCGTAATTATTGTGGATGATGTTTTGATGACATAGGAAACATCCAGGACATAATTGTTACATACAAAAAAAGAGGAAGTAGGAGACAAATTTTACATGTGATCTGATATCTATTTTTTAAAGCAATGTATAAAAAATTGTTTGGATCATTGAACACTGAAGTATTAACCATAAATGGCCTGGAGAAATGGCTCTGTGTTTACGAGCATTTGCTACTCTTGCAGAGAACCTGAGTTCTCAATGTAAACATGGAAGCTCAACCATCTGTAATCCTCTTCTTGCCTCTGCAGGCACGGTGCACTTACATACATGAGGACGGAACACACACACACATTTTAAAAATAAATAAAGACTTAAAACATTAACAATGGGCATATTTAGGTAATTTCTTGAGCCTGTAAAATTTTTTTCTTTGGGTATCTTTAAGAAAGTAGCTCCTGCCGGGTGGTGGTGGCGCATGACTTTAATCCCAGCATTCTGGAGGCAAACTCAAATTCATAGTGAGTTTGAGCCCAGCCAGGACTGTTACACAGAGAAACCCTGTTTTAAAAAATCAAAACAAGGCAGGTGGTGGTGGCACACGACTTTAATCCCAGCACTCGGGAGGCAGAGCCAGATCTCTGTGAGTTCGAGTCCAGCCTGGTCTACAAGAGCTAGTTCCAGGACAGGCTCCAAAGCTACAGAGAAACCCTGTCTTGAAAAACAAAACAAAAAAATCAAAACAAAAAACCAAAAAAAAGGAAAAGAAAGTAGCTCTTATGGAAGTTTTTATCTGTCCATTTCAATCTAAACACTCATTTTTACCGTAGCTTATGAATTTTCTAATTCAGAAAAATTTTCAAGTGTCACCGTTCTAAATACAGAATGCAGGGGAGGGAAGTGGCACAGTGATATGTGATGCTGTTTCCCCTTACGTCTGTAGAAGGGACTTAAGCTTGGGGATTAGACTTGGGTTTACATTTTCCTTCTTTCCAGCTCTAAGACTATGAGCAAGTCACATTACTTCCTGAGCTTTAGTTTTGTATTTTCTACTATGACGTGGAGGACTGTAATTTTTATTTATGAAAACATGTTATACATAGTGCATAGTACATCTTCGGTGTTCAGTCTTCTGGTCTTGCAAAATTTAAAGCCACTTTCATTATAAAATATGCTGTTGATGAAAAGCACCTTTTTGCCAGGGATGGGGGTGGCAAGTTGTCCACAAATTGCAGAAAAGTCTTATATTGATCTCAAGAAGCATTTTATTTCAGAAATGTCCAAATTTCATCTGAATTGTGAAATTATTGCACTAGTCACAGTGAGGGTGTTCAGCATCTGCCCTGTACATCATCACCATTCTCTACCCGCCTAACCGACCTTTGAATTTTCTTGGAAGTTTGTGTCTTGTTTGTGTGAAATGATGAGGAGCCTGTTCTTAACGTGTGCTTCAAGCCTGCTTTTTTATGGCCGCAGGATCTCTGTCAATAACCCGCTTTATGTTTTCACAAACCGAGCCCCTGGGGAGCTGTCTGCACTGTTCAGTGTGATCCAGCTGAATTCCTCCCTTTCCCACTCAAACCCTTTGATTTGCCTGTTTTTTGTTCATCTACCCTAAGGATGGTCTGAGATTGCAAATATGGCCTCTCTTGTGCTGAGAAGTGAGAATTGTTTTTAATTGAGCAGAAACATGTGGAAGGATCAGGAATATCTCAAGGGATTACAGAAAAATTCCAAATTTGTACTACTTACAGCTTGTGTTTAGAACAGGGTCTGCTGGGAATAAATGCTAGTTAGTGTGGCCTGTGACCTTAAAAACTGTTGACATGGACCTCAGCCAGAAACTAGCCACAGACCTCCTTTGTTAAACTCATTCACAGCCTCTTGAAAACTCTAGTCAGTGTAAGTTGCCAGGTCCAATCTTGCACAACCTTTTTTTTTTTTTCCCATGCTTTGAAAACAGAGGATGCCCCTTAACCAGCAAACCTTCTTTAATAGGACTACATGGCCTAAACACAATTGGAATTGACAACTTCCTGGCTTGGGTTTGCCAACTGGCAGTGCTGGAAGACTGAGGGGACAACAGCATTGGGGGGCTATGCACTTGTGTTTATGTGTGTGCAGAGGAGACTGAACTCCAGGGCAGGGTGATACCCTTCACTCTAGAAGCTATGCTCTGGCTCTAATTGAATGTTGAATGTGTCTTCCAGATGTTCTGGTGGGGACAGACACATCAGAATTATCGTGAGATGTTTTCTTGCTGAAGACAAGAAAGAAGGGCCAGTGGGGGCAGGCTTTTCTTTTCTTATGGGGATGATCTCATCTTGTCCTTCTCCCTTGGAAATGCTTGAGCAAATCCTCAGTGTTGGATTGCTCTAGTACAAAGTGAGAACTTAAAAGGAGATGATCAGTTTGGGGTTGATCTCACTCACTGTGCAGCTCTATGTGACAAAGTCGAGCTTCTTTCCAGGGCACTAGATATTTCTCCATTTTCTCTCCTTACTGAGAAAACTGAGGAGCTAAGTAGGTTAAGTGATTTCTCCTGTTCCCGTCAAAGGAACAAGAATAAGCCTTACATACGTATGAGACAAGAAACAAATACTGCCTTTGGTTCTTCTCTGTGATTCAGAAGACAGAATTGTCTGAAATCCATTACATGAAACTTTGAGATGGGTCGATTGGGCTGAAAGAGGGAGCCTGTCTTCAGTTGGAAGTTGATTTGAATACTGTTGAGATGCTGATGGTGGGCCAGAAGGTTGTCGTGGCTATCTGTTGTCATCTTTAGATATCTCTATGGAATGGTTGCCTCTCATCTCCTTATCAGTGTGTAAAAGTTGGTTGTTGAAGTAGAATATTTATTTACAGCTATGGTGTTGAAATTATTATTATTTTTTTAACAAATTCTCCAACAGACTTATCACTTCAAAAAGCTGCTGAGGTTTTGGCATGTTTTCAGCCAGGCATGTGTGATGAGAAAACAGGAATGTCACATTGGCCTAGGAATATGGAACCTTTGTAGGGAAAAAAAAATGATAGTATTTCCTAGGAAGGCACAAGAATTTACTTGCAAGAGAAAGATCCTAAGGACGTGCATGCCTCAAAGTTAGGTACTTTGTAAGTGACTAATGAGGAAAAGTTGCTGAGATTACTTGTTTTCAGGTATAGTATTTACATGCCCATACACAGTTGCACAGATAGAAGCTGCACACATGCATGTGTGTGTGTGTGCAGTTTCCCCTCCTCTGTAACTTAGAGCACTTATTATTCCCACAGAAGGTAGATGACAGTATTGTTTTTAATTATCTGATATTCTAAAGAGAGAGCTTTTAGTTTTAGCCCAAACTAGATTTACACTCTGACTTATATATTAAAATTATTATACTGTAACTCATAAATATGTACAAATTAAATCAATTTGTATTAGAACTAAATTCAGATTTATTAACTATGCAGCACATCATACCACTTGACTTGTCTGATCTTCATTTTCCACACCTGTAAATAAATATAATGAGACCTACTTTGTAAAGTCATTCACATATATGTAATTATGTCACATAAAAACTCAATTTAGGGGTTAGCAATATTTTTTTCCTAGGAAAGAACTTAATATTTTCCCTATGTGCAGCTCTTCCATCTTTCAAAATCCTAAGGAAAGGTTTGAGGTAATTTGCTTCCTCTGCAATTCTTTCTGATCATTCAGGGAAATCAGTTAAGCAGTTATTTTGTAGACTGGGTGAGATGGATGGGAGGCAGCTTGATGAAGTTATCGAATGAATCCTTGTTTTGTTATTCCAATGTGCTATGCTGAGTGTAAATTAGAGTGTCAGTAAAAAGTATTCAATGGGTAGGAAATTAAGAAAGGTTGGTTTTTCTCTCTCTTTTTTCTCTTCTGACAAGGAGAGGAGCACAGCCTCAGAGGAGGCCGGAGGTTATTATAGACGTTTTGGAACTCAGTTTGAGGTCCCCTTAAGCCCAGATTTCACCCTAAGTGCTCATGTTCTTACACACACAGTTTTTGTTGTCCTAAGAATTTATTGTAAAATTCTCACCTGTGGGAACCGCTGATGGATTCTCTTGGGTATTGTGGCCTCTGTATTTGTTATGTGAGTTTCACTTTTGGTGTTTCCTGTGAACACCACAAATTCTCTGAAGCTCCTTTTCTGTCTTCTACATCATAGAGGATTTAAGACTGTGTTCTGGATTAGGTGGAGGAGGGTGGAGAACTCTGGTATGTACAAGAGGGAGAATTTCTTATCAGATTTTATTTCATTGACACATTCATTCTCCATTAAGATTTCTCAAGGTGAAGGTATGCCATCTTTTTCCAAAGATTTCCTCCTAATGCTACTTCATTTTCTAAATTTCATTAATAGTTCTTTGCAACTGAAGAAAATATTAGAGAGCTTTCCTGTGTTCTCCTCTACTGGGAGTGTCTTTCACACATCAAAGGCGGACACAAACCTTTCATTAAAATATAGTGTAAGTTTACCATCTCAGAAGAGTGGAACCCAAAAACTTGGAGGAACTTTCAACTGCAGGTTCCATCAAAGCTGGCTTGAGATTTTTGTCATTGGTGACTCCATTTCTTTTCCAGTTTGTCACTTCCAGATGCTTTCAGATCTGCTTTCTCCCTTCGTTTTATTTATATCTAGAATTTTTCTTTATTCAGAAGTTAATTGTAGCAGTTAGGAAAGATAACTGCTTTAACATTTGTTTTTAATAAGAAAATCCAGAATCCTGCCGCTTTGAATGAAAGCCAGGGCCTTATTTGTTATTTGCTTCTCTTACCCTCCCCCATATTACTTGCTTAGTATTGACAATGCGTTTATTTGAACCTGAGATTAGTGCCAAAAATGCCATGGAGCTCTTTTCCTAACTGTTGAGGAAAAGTAGTGCCAGTATCAGAGGCAGCTGGATTATATCCTTCAGACTTTGTTCTTAAAAGACCTTTGGATCCTGGTGAATACTGTATATTATGTTCTAGCTAAAAGTTCAGGTGGCTGTTAGAACATGCATGAATACCAAGGCACACATGACCATCCTAAAGAATAAAAACACTATGGGTTCTATCATTTCAGTAAAAGCCTCAGAATCCAGAATATGTCTTGCAATATTTACTTTTCTTACTTTGGTCAGTTTCAAGCTCTGTTAGTATTTTCTGGCCAAAGGTGAAAGTTGTCCCCAGATAAATATTGGGATGGTCTGCCGGCCAAATCCCAGGCAATCCAGTGAATTACTCTCTTTGATAGTAGAAAGGGTTCAGTTCAAGTTGCTCTGAATGGCATTTGACTATAAAACAATAGCCTTAACAAAAGTTGCTGGTGTTCTTCACATCGTTTCTTACCAGTGGCCAGTTCTTTTGGCACTTAAAGATATGAGGCTTGTTCCATTAATACACTGAGTGAAAGCTTTTGGAGCATTGCACCGCCACTGAATGGTGAAAGGGAGAAGAGAAAAGCACATAGATGTATTGAAAATGCTTGAAATCAAAAGTGAAAAGCAACAAACCAAACAAAAATATCACTACATGTATGCACATGCACCCACACTTACCCAGGAGCTGTTGGTTCATCAGTTTTTCATTCTTTATGGCTCTAAATTAAGGTTTGTTTTTTTGTTTGTTTTTGTTTTTTTAATTCTTTTGTGCTATATTGAACAGGAAAACAGTGTTTGATGTAATCTGACCCAGATGTCAGCAATGTGCCAACTTGTGATGATTATTTGTTTGTCTTCAGGTTTTTACTTTGTAAAAGGAGAATCAGAAAACAGTTGTTTAGGGTTTTAAGTTATATTTAGCAACTCATTTTGCTATGTTGAATCTGTATCAGGCAAATGCATAGTAATTTAAATATGTTTTAAATTTAACTTCATTTTGGCTATTAATCTTAAAATCCTTAAATGCTGATTATGAGTACCCTGATAGCTGTTAATGTGCTCAGGGTTTTACATTTTGGGTATTGTTTCTCTTTTTTATATTTCTCATTCTGCTGTATTTCCTCAGCTAAGAGTGTTGAACTTGTAAGCTCTTTTAAATGGTCTTTGGCAGGATTTTCTCATATAGATTTCTCAGAAGGATGTTTTCATTTGTTGGTACCAGTCGCTCAGAATGCAAGGGGCAAAACTTGAATGGCATTTCCCACATGGTGATCTCTTCCCTCAATTCTGAGACGTAGGGATCGATTGCTATGAGAACCAGGCCTATTCAAGAGTATTGTCTTCAAAATGTTTCATAAAATGAGAGTCGCTTGTGATTTGTGCACATCTACTGTCTGCCTCCTTTGAAGTGCTTCTGATGGCTGCAAAATCCTCTGGGAAGAATGGATTTTGAAAAATTCTTCTGTGGGTAGAGCAAGCAAGCAAGGCCTTCTGTTGTTATATAATACTATTTTAAAGATCAAGGGATGCACGTGAAAATCTTTGATTCCATTATCCCCCCCTCCCAAACTCAGCTGGGATTTTTTTTTTTAGTAAAAATTTGAACTACTCAGTTACATAGTTAGTTGCCCTGTAAGGACCAAGTTCAACTCAAGGTCAAATAAAAAAATCTAAAAGTATTTTTCATATTAGATGTCAAAAATAATTCTAATCTAGCATAAAACTAATTGTAACTCAGGCAGGATTAATTACTATACTTCACTAGCTAACCAGATGAAACTTAATAAAATTTTTATCTAAAAATATTGAATAAATTGCATTGATATCCTGTAACTGAATTTAAAATTGCTGACTTTATGGCACTGATGATCAGTTAAGGCAGGGTCCATTGGCATATGAGTATTATACAGAAAAGATTAGGGGCTTGGTGACCTGGTCTAAGTCTTGTGCACTCTGTTAGTCAACCACATGACACTTGACTTGATTGATCACAAGTACATGTGAGGGAATCTGACCAGCTGGTTACCCATGATGCTAAAGCTCAAATCTTCTGTACCTTCTTAAGAATTCAAATCACAGGGCCAGTGAGCTTATTAAAGGCGTGCGCCACACACCGCCCGGCTGATGAGTATATTTGTAATAATGATCCTGAGGTTAGCGTGGGTCTTGTGTTGTCTTTCTAATGCACACCATACCATCAATTTTAATTGCATTTAGCCATTGTTACCTTTAGGTGGGATATGAAACACACATCCTCATTTCTTTTTCAGTATAGATAAGGGTACTGACTCAGTCCTATTGTCCTCTCTTTCTTAATGGTCGTCCCTTAGGTCTTCAGGGTGCTCAGGATTGTTCCTTGCAACATTGTGGAATATTCTCGCCTGGACTCCTGAGGCAACAGAACCACTAGGTTAGCAGAGGAGAGACTCCATCGGTGTCACCTCACTTAGAGTCTGGTGAGCTGTATGACTTCAGGTGTACACTGAGTATCGCTCCCTCTGTGAATACTGACTCTTCCCACATTCATGACTCAGCTCTTGAATACTCCACGCAGGCCTCTTTAATTATTAGGGCCTTTTCGTCATTAAATGGCCTCATTAAATGAACTGCTGTGTGGAGAAGATTTAATCTAAGTGGCCAGCTTCCGTGACTTTAATTTTTTTTAAAGGTATGGATCTTCTGGTGATTTGGAATGCTTGGTTGGTAATAAAAACTTTGATAATCGAAATATGGTTCCTGGAAGAATTGTTTAACGTATATATTATGAATGGTCATAGTAAAAAAGGGGATACTTTAATTTTTATCAGCTAGTTAATATTGGAAAGGTCACTAAGCTTGAGTGACAAACTTTAAGCAAGAGTGACATTTGTTCCTTGTGTGAGGGGTCAAGTCCCATCTCTTCTTCTTTTCCTACCACTGCATGAACACATCCTTACTTTCCTGGAATTCTGTTTCCAATCTGTGAAAAATAAGGACAGTAGTATCTCCTGCAAAGAGTTATTCCAAGGGACAAATAATAACATGTTGTTGGCTTGCAGTAACCTATCCCAATACAGGTTTTGAAATCTAGTAAGACTAATGAAATAAAAATAATACTTTTTCCAAGCTTTGTTTCCAAGGCTCTTCTGAAGGGTGTTAGTGTCAGGGACTGAAGCATAACTATGCATGTGTAAGTCAGTGATGACAGAGGAGTGCTCTGTGCATTTGTGCACACTTTCTCTTCCTCCCTTTCAGCAGTTCTTCCAGAGACGCATAGTTTCCATTTTATAGAAAGGAAAATAAGGCTGGGCATGGAGGCAAACACTTGCAGTTCTAGTACTTATGAAGCAGAAGCAGAAAGCCATAACTATTGGACCACTGTTAGCTACATCGGGAGACCCTGTGTCATAAAACCAAACAAAACAGTTGAGCCTGAGGACATATCACAGAATAGGCATTGACTATATGTCACTACCCGATGCTAGCTCTGACTCTAGAATCTGTATTTTTTCTCTGTTTTTTTTTATTTTTATGTTTTTAAAAAATGTAAACAAACTCTCTTTTTTTCATTATACATACCAATCCAAGTTCCCACTCCCTCCCCTCCTCCCATTTCCTCCACATACCCTCCCACCCCACCCCCATCCAGTCCTCAGAGAGGATAAGGCACATTGCTTTAGGGGAGGTCCAAGGCCCTCCCTCCTTTATATAGGCTGAACAAGGTATCATGCAAAGAGAATAGGCTCCTAAAAAGCCAGTACATGCAGTAGGGATAAATCCTGGTGCCACTGCCAGTGGCCCCCAGTCAGTCCCAGCCATGCAACTGTCAACCACATTCAGAGGGACTAGTTTGGTCCTATGTTTGTTGCTTCCCAGTCTGGGTGGGTGTACCCATCATGGTCTTGACCTCTTTGCTCATATTCTCATTCCTCCCACTCTTCAACTGGACTTTGGGAGCTCAGAGCAGTGCTCTGATGCGGGTCTCTGTCTCTGTTTTCATCAGTTGCTGGATGAAGATTCTATGGTGATATTTAAGACATTCATCAGTCTGACTACAGGACAAGAAGGACGTCCTCTCTCCTCTATTGCTTAGGGTCTTAGCTGGGATCATCCTTGTGGATTCCTGGGAATTTCTCTAGTGCCAGGTTCCATTCTAACCCTATAATGGCTCCCTCAATCAAGATATCTCTTTCCTTGCTCTCATCTCTGTCCTTCATCCTTATCGACTATCCCATTCCCTCAAGTTCTCCTTGTCCCTCTCCTTCTCCCCTCCTCTCCCTCTTCCTCCTCCCCTTTCCTCCTCCCTCACTGCCATACTCTCAATTTTGTCAGGCAATCTTGTCTGTTTCCACTTTCCAGGTGGATCTATATGTTTTTTTTTAGGGATCACCTTATTACTTAGCTTCTCTAGGATCATGAACTTTGTTTCTAGCTAGTATCCACTTATGAGTGAGTGCATATCATAGTCATCTTTTTGAGTCTGGGTTACCTCATTCAGGATAGTGTTTTCTAATTCCATCCATTTGCATGCAAAATTCAAGATGTCGTTTTTTTTACTATTGAGTAGTACTCTAATGTGTAAATGTGCCACATTTTCTTTATCCATTTATCAGTTGAGGGGCATCATACCTCTTCATGATAAAAGGTCTTGGAGAGATCAAGGGATACAAGGAACATACATAAATATACTAAAAGCAATATACAGCAAGATGACAGCCAACATCAAATTAAATGGAGAGAAACTCAAAGCGATTCCACTAAAATCAGGAACAAGACAAGGCTGTCCATTCTCTCCATATCTCTTCAACATAGTTCTTAAAGTTTTGGCATAACTGTATGTCAACATGTAGAAGAATGCAAAGAGATCCATATCTATCCCTATGCACAAAACTCAAGTCCAAATGGATTAAAGACCTCAAAATAAATCCAACTACACTGTACCTGATAGAAGAGACAGTAGGAAGTAGTCGTCAATGCATGGGCACAGGAGACTACTTCCTAAATGTAACCTCAGTAGCATAGACACTGAGAGCAATAATTAATAAATGGGACCTCCTGAAATCAAGAAACTTCTGTAAAGCAAAGAACACAGTCAATAAGACAAAAAGACAGCCTACTGAATGGAAAAAGATCTTCACCATCCCTACATCAGACAAAGGACTGATCTCCCAAATATATAAAGAACTCAAGAAATTGGACATCAAAATTCTAAATAACCCAATTGAAAAATGGGGTACAGAACTAAACAGAATTCTCAACAGAAGAATCTTATATGGCCAAAAGATACTTAAGATACTTAAGGAAATGTTCAATATCCTTAGCCATGAGAGAAATGCAAATCAAAACAGCTCTGAGAATACCATCTTACACTTATCAGAATGGCTAAGCTCAAAAACACCAATGATAGCTTATGCTGGAGAGGATGTAGAGTAAGGGGAACACTCATCTGTTGCTGGTGGGAATGCAAACTTGTACAACCACTTTGGAAGTCAGTATGGCAGTTTTCCAGAAAATTGGGAATCAACCTACCTCAGAATCCAGCAATACCACTCTCGGGCATATACTCAAAAGATGCTCAATCATACTACAAAGGCATTTGTTCAACCACGTTCATAGCAGCATTATCTGTAATAGCGTATTTTTCTCTTATGTATGCAGCTTCATCTGGGTGTTGGCAGCTGCTAAGTTTGAAACCCTAGATTCCAAGATGACAGTGACATGTGAAATGTCTACTTTTTCCACCTTTATTCGCACAGCATCTGAAGACCAGGCAGAGAGATTTCAATCAGCTGTAATGTTTATTCTTGATAAGGAAATGTAGATGATTATATACATGATCAGTGTTTGTAGATTGATTGATGGATTGATTTAATGAGACACGGTCTTGTCATAGAGCCTAGGTTTGCCTCAAGCTTGCAGTCTTCCTGCCTCATCCTTCTAACAGGTCCACATTAGCATGCCTGTTTTTCTTCTTCCTTCCCTCCCTGTGTTTATATCCACTATTTTTACAGTACTGGCAACTGAGTCCAGGTTCTCATGAATGCTAGTATAGTGTTTGACTACTGAGTCATGACCCTATTCCCACTGTATTTTACATAAGGGGGTTCCCTCTGATTAGGTAGCTTCTATTGATTTCAGAATATCATATTATAATTTTTAAATGGTTTTTCATTTTGTTTGAGTGCAACATCCCATATTTCTGTATATTAAAATCTTGCTAAAATAAGCATAAAAATTATTTACAGCTCATATTTATTGAAAGCTTGTTATTTGTCTAGGGCTTCTCATGCAATCTGTAATTGAATTTACATACTGACTATAAATTGGGCTCTGCCCATTATACAGATGAAGAAACCAAGACTCAGACACTTAAGGGACTTGCTTACAGTGAAACCTGCCTACAGTGACAGTTCTTTTCCTTCCAGAGACTAGTTTTTAATTACACATAGTAAAACTTATTTTTTTTAATGTCCACTAAAAGTTTGGACAAATCCTTAGAGTCTGGTCCTATTATCAAAACACCTTTCTTATACCCATGCTGCTCTTTGTAATCAGGTCCTTCTGCCCTGAACCTTTGATGTCAGCAGATTAACATCCTTATAGTTTGGCCTTTTCTGAAATGTCATTACAACAAATCATATGTCCTTACTTTGTGGAATCAGCTTGTTGCACATAGCAAAGTACATGTGAGGCTTGTTCATGCTGCTATATGTGCAAAGTGGTTGACTTTTGTGCTGAGTAGACATTTGGTTGTAGTACTGTAAACCACAGAGTGCCCATTGACTACTGAAGGATGTCTGAGTTGCTTGTGGTTTCTGTGATTGTGAATAAAGCCATTTTATGCTTTTGGGAGCAGATTTCCATGTGAACCTCCCTTGCTTTTTTTTTTTTTTTTGTTTCTCTTTAGTAAATGCCTGGGCATATGATGTAGGGCTCTGTGCTAAGGGTGCACTCAGCTGTGTGGAACACTGCCTGTTGTTTTCCAATGGCTGTGTTCTTTTGGACTTAGATTTGTACCAGCAGTGCAAGAATCCCAGCTGTCCTGAGTTTAATATCATCCCTGTTTGATTATGTTACCTGTACTCCACATGCAGCAGCTTTTGCTGAGATATGATCATTTGTAGTTCTCTAATGTCTGTTGTTTGGGACTTGTGCTAATTTGCCCTTTGTATTGGCAAAGTGGCTAGTCAGAAGTAGTTTTTTGTTGTTTTTCATTTCTTGTTTTTTTTTCCTCATTTAAAAGCTTGCTTTATTTCCTTATTGTTAAATTTTCAGAGTTCTTTATTTATGATAGAAATATTTTGTTAGAGGTATGATTTAAAAATTGTTTCTTCTGGATTTTATATTTATCATCTTTCATTGAGAGCAGTAGATTTTCACAGAGCAAAAGCAAAAGGTCTTATTTTTGATGGGCTCAACACAAAAATACTATAAAAATACTTTTGTGATTTTGTGTGTATGTTTGTATGTGGGGAGAAATTGGTACCAGAAAGTGGGCTGTTGTTGTAAGACCCTGACTATGTTGTTTGTTGGAGGGATGTGAAACACTTTGGAATTTAGGACTAGAAAAGCAGTTGAGGGATGAACAGCAGAACTTAAAGAGTCATCCTAGCAGGAGCCTGGAAGACAGTAGCGCTGAGAGCAATGCAGACAGAGACCAAACTCAAGAGGTCACAGAGGGGAACTGTGTCAGCAACTGGGCTATAGGCCATTCCTGTGATACTTTGGGAAAGAATCTGTCTGCCTTTTGCCATTGTCTAAGAACTTGCTTGGGGCTAAATTAAAAATGGGCTACTTTTTCTGTGGAGAAAATTTCTAAACAGAATGTAGGATTATTGTTACTGATAATAACACTTATGTAGGTTCACCATGAAAAAGAGTATGTGGGTCCGAAAGAAATAAGGAATGTACAGTTTTTAGGGGAAAACAATCTCTAAGAAGCTAATTGTTATAGCCAAGACATGTGCTGTGGAAGAGAGGCTGTAGTTGTTGAGATTAGTGCCATTAAGGAGATGTTTGCTCTGTGTTGAACAATAAAAAGGGTGCCAACAAGCAAGACTCCACCCAGCTAAGCCTCTGACTTGTGAAAGAATCTAAGGAGTTTTCTGCTCCTAGAAATGAACTGAATTATAAAATAAATATGCTGGTAATGTCTAAAGGATCCAGCATTTATCCAAAGTGGAAGCTGAACTTAGCAGTGTCATTCACATGATGTTGGCTTTAGATGCAAGAGTAAAGGGGTCATGGATTCTTTCTTCATAGTTTTATAAAGTCCCTGAGGCTAGATAGAGTGTGACAGAAGAATTCATGTATAAAGATCCCAAGAGGGTAACAGGCTTTGAGAGGCCATTGTGTAAAGCTGTGAAAGGAAAGCCTGAGTTGCAGTGAAGACCCAAGGTATTGGAGATGCCCGAGATATGTGATATTTGTTGTGAAGAGAACTGTACACAGGGAGTGGAACCAACACCAAAGATGTATGTTGCAGGTAGCAAAGGTGGAAAGATAGAACCATCTAAACCCGTTGACCCTGGACATGGACTTCTAGGATTTGTAGGTTGTCTTGCTGGGTTTTGATTTTTGTTTAGTTCAGTATTTTCTTAATATGGCCTAATCCTCTCTTTTGCCATTAGATGTTGAAAACTTAATTTGCCTTTTGACTTCATAGTGTCTACAGTTAAGAAATTGCCTTGAGGCTCAGAAGAGACTTTGGAATTTAAACAATATTGAGACTGTTGAAAATTATGATGTGGCCATGAGCCTATGTGGCCAGATTGTGGAATGTGATGATTTGAATGAGAAATGTTCTACTTAGGCTCAGGCATTTGAACACTTGGAGCTCATGTGGTAGCATTATTTGGAGAAGTTATTGGAAGGATCAGCTTTGCTAGAAGAAGTGAGTTACTAGGAGGGGCTTGGGGAGTTTAGAAGTCTCATACCATTTCCATTTTGCTATCTCTGCTTTATGCTTGCTGTAGAAGATCTGAGCTTTCAGATTCTTACTTGTGCACCATGCCTGCCATTTGCTGTCATGCTTCTCTCCACGATGGATTCTTAACACTCTGGAGCCATAAGCCAAAATAAATTCTTCTGAAGCTCTGGTCATGGTGTATTATTGCAGCAACAGAAAAGTAACGAATATGGAAAATGGTGGACACGCCCATGCTAGGGTGTGCCTATGGAGGTCACGGAATAACTTTCAAGGATTTGTTCTTTCCTTCCTCAGTGTGTTCCAGGAATCAAACTCAGGTCATCAGACTTGGTGGCAAGTGCCATTACTAGATGAGCCATATCAATGACTCTCAATCTTTTTTTTTTTCCTCTGTGGCTTTGGAGCCTGTCCTGGAAACCAGCTCTTGTAGACCAGGCTGGTCTCGAACTCACAGAGATCCACCTGCCTCTGCCTCCCAAATGCTGGTTTTAAAGGTGTGCGCCATCACCACCTGGCTGACTCTCATTCTTAAGTTTTTTAATGTATTGTTTTTAATATCCTATCTAGAATCTCTATGCTTTACTATAGACCACAAAGATCTCTCCCTTTCATTTCCTAAAGGTTTTGCCATTTTATGCTTGATTTGTAGGCCTTGCTGTGGGACAGTGGTCTTTTATCCTGTCACTTATATTATTTTTAGTAAAACGCTGATTGGCCAGTAACCAGGCAGAAAGTAGAGGTGGGGCTATGAGAACAGGAGAATTCTGGGAAGAGGAAAGAGTCAGTCTGCAGATGTCATCCAGACATGATGATGTAACTGCCTCGCCAAAAAAGGTACCAAGCCACATGACTAACACAGACAAGAATTATGAGTTAATGTAAGTTATAAGAGTTAATAAGAAGCCTGAGCTAATAGGCCAATCAGCTTATAATTAATGTAGACCTCTGTGTATTTCTTTGGGATTGAACTGCTATGGGACTTGGGTGGGGGAGTGAGGGGGGAACAGAAACCTCAGTCAACAAGGCCTTACCTCCATTCCATTGTGTTTTTGTTTGTTTTTGAGATAGGGTCTCTCTTTAAGTAGCCTTGACTGTCCTGGAGCTCACTGTGTAAACTAGGCTAGCCTCAAACTCACAGAGATCCACCAACACTCTGAGCTAGGATTAATGTTGTGCATCAGCATGTACACCACCATGCCTGGCTCTAAGGGTGTGGGGTGTGGAGGGGGTTGTGGAGGAAATGAGGTGTAAAGTGTAAGCTGAACTATTCACTGTTCTTCGCCACATACACACATGGATGGGGGCTCCTGATGGTGTTTACCTCCTATCATTTGGAAGGTCTTAGGCAAGAAAAAGATTATTTTTTGATGTTTAGTCTTCTTTGAGGCATCATCTGTTTGTGATCTCACAGCCCTTGCACCATTTTGTAATTATGATGTCAAAAGCTAACATCTTCAAAGGATACAGCTGGGCAGATCTGAAGTGTCCTTCTCAGGGCAGAGGGAATGGATATGAGTGCCCATGCTTCCTTCTCACTGGTGTCGGGGCATCAGAACTGCTTTTGTATCCCTTTGCATATGAGAATGTCATTCGATTTCTCTGACTTATAAAAATTCAGCTTGTACTATGAATTAAAATTAACTAATTTGATAGAAATGAAGTTACATAAAAAACATGCAGGTAAAGTCACTGTTTTTTTGTTTTTACCTTTAGACAGTCAAATAACCAAAATGTTTTAGGGAAAATAAGAGCAGCTGTTACCCTCATTAGATTCCCTCCAGTGGTTTTGTACTGGCCCATCTGTATTTTATTGCTGCGTACCTCACTCAGTTGGAGCACAGCATGCCTAATACTTTTAGCATTCACCATCCTACTCAGTTCTTGTGCCAGCTGAGTAAATGGTGGATGATAGTGCAGAGTTCAGTGATCTGATGAGGTTCTGTGGCTGCTCTGTTGGTGAGACTTGAACACAGATCCTCTGTGCTGATCTTTGGACCTTTTTACTTTGTTCTCTAAGAATTTCTCCAAAATTTATTAATTCATGGGACTTTTGGGGAGTGATAAGATACATTTTCAAATCTGTGAAAATTTCTTGGAACTGTCTCTCCAAATTATTTTGTGTGTCCTTGTAAAGTTTTACAGACATTAAACATTTTCAAAGGACTCTTTCTATGGACTCTGGATAATCTATATGGAGGAGCCGGGAGAGATGGCTCATTGTTTAAGAGCACTTGTTTCTCTTATAGAGGACCTGGGTTCAGTTCATCCACATGGTGACTCACAAACACCAGTAGCTCCAGTTCCAGGGGATCTGACAAGTCTTTTTGGTTTCTACAGGCACTATATACACAGAGTGCATACACACAGACAGACAGACACACACACTCAAAACACTAATACAAAAGACAAGTAAATCTTAAAATTTTCTTCACTTGCTGTATTTTTCTTCCTTTATTAAGAGTTACCTGAGCATGCTATTCCTTTTCTGTGGCAATTGGCCACAGATTTACTATTGCCTTTCCTGAGAGCTTGTACCTGGGCTCTGCATTCTGCTGTCTTCCTTTTTCATGTTCCGTGCTGGCTGCTTATGGCTTAGGCTGTGAATAATGTACCATCCCTACCCCAAAGGACTTTGTGGTCTAGTGCATTTTGGAAATGGTCATGATCAGAGTGCCTAACGTATGTTCATATGATAGCATGGGCAGCATGGATTCTTGATGCTTCTTAATATTTAGATTTAATTTTAGGTAAGTTATTACTGGTCTCTCCTGTCTCTGTGTGAAGTGATTCCTAACGATAGCAGCTACCCTACATCATTTCAGAACGAGAGGGTTTATTTTTTTTTGCTTTGTTTTTGTTTAGTAAAAATGGCTTTTCTTGCAAATACAAAGTCCTGAGAAGAATTTCTGTTGTAGATTAAGCCACTGATAAAGTCTAGGCATTAGTAGCAACTTGAACTTTTTATTGTACAAATATGTGTGGATGGGCCTGCACTTGAGCCAGGCCTCATATAAAGAGATGTACCCATGAAGGAACATCATAGCACAGCACAAACTTGAATATTGAAGTCTACATTCACTCATAAGAAATCAGATTTTGGTCTAGAGAGATGGTTCAGCTGTTAAAGGCTAGGCTCACAACCAAAAATATAAGAACTCAGATTTTGCTGAAAATTAGTTTAAGCAGGGGAGAGCGACTACATTTGGTTGTGCAGTATTTCCTACTTGCTAAATACCATGCTTAACTTTTCTTTGCCATTTGTCATTTGCCTTTAAGAATCCAGATTTTAGATTACCACATAATTCCTCAAGACGAAATCAGCCTGAAGATGTACATGGTATAATTTGTGACTAGATTAAATAATCCCTGCTTTGAAGTTAGTTACAGCCTAAAAGCACAAGTTGTTTACAAAGGAACCCATCGATTCTTCCTCTTTCTCTGGAAGCATCCGAGCAGTGAGACCCGCACAGTCTGTTTGGCACAGTGGTGGCTCTCAGCTGGCTAGGGCCCTCCTGCTGCTGAGCAGAGGATGCACCAGAACTGGTCTGTAGCATTCTACAGCCCACCTGCAGATCTGTTTGTGCTTAACTGGGGCCTTGCAACCGCGCACTACTACAGCCTGCTGTTTCAGATGCAGTATCTTTCCCTTAATATTTTCCATCTGGTCAACAATGACCTATAAAGACAGACAGAAACCGGGGTTTGAGTTATGAGGAGGGTGATGCTGAACCACTTCCAAAGCATACTGTAGAGCCTGTGGTCCTAGCAGCTGCCTTTGCATGGTGGAGAGAAGTGGACTTTTCCCCCAGGTTGGCTTGCAAAGCATTGTCACATCAGAGACCTGGGCCTTTCAGCTTTCAAGCATTTTAAAAGGCTTTGTAAATTCTCTCTCTGAATATCACGGAATGTTAGCATTTAACTCACAGTTACACTACTGATAGTGAAGATTTTTGAGCAAGAATATAATGAGGGTCACAAGGGTGTTTTATATTCAACTTCTAAATTTTCAGTTCTAACTGAAGCTTTGACAATTAGGCTTGTGTCATAATTGGTGTCTTGTGTTGAGTGGCATTGCAATGGCAGGGATGTTTGACAGTAGAGTGGGTTGAAATTGTGACTTCACAAGTGAGGAAGAGTTGCTTTTGATTTTCTCTTTGCTAAGAATGTCTCCGAAGATGTATTTGTTCCTGGCTTTTTTCAGCTATCTTAAAATGGTAGCATGTAAAGCTAATTTTATACTTGTGAGTCGCTTAAAGTCCATTGAAAATACTAGTCAAAATCTGAATTTTAGGTTTTGGCAGTTTGTGCTGTCGAAGCCCTTAGGGTATAATTTGTGTTTATTTGCTGCTTGGTGGTGTGTGTGTATAGGGGGGATTGTTGCTGTCCTTGGGTTTTTCATTATTAGACTGTTCTTTAGGGTAAGATGTGAGTTGCTCCTCTCTTTGTAGAGGATTGCCTGCTCTCTGAGAGGATAGGATCCAGATTCTGCAGCACAACACTGAGCTGAGGCACTCTGATCCTTACACCTCAAGTCC
Organism: Ondatra zibethicus; assembly: GCA_004026605.1. Lineage (NCBI taxonomy): Eukaryota > Metazoa > Chordata > Mammalia > Rodentia > Cricetidae > Ondatra > Ondatra zibethicus. The sequence continues at coordinate 29,730 of PVIU01014905.1, read as the reverse complement.
ATGCTGCCACCTCCCGTCTGCACCCTAACTTTTGTTTTGAATAAATCCTGCCCATCTTCTGGAGGAAGCTCTATAGATGTTTTGGTTCTGCTTTTTTCTCTTTTACAGTTTTGTGCTCCGTCTCTTTGCTCCCCCTTCTGCCCTACTCCTCTTTCCTCATCACGCTTCGTGGTTGACTCTGTATCAGAGTTGAAGTCAGATTTGGCCTGGAGCCAGTAGCATTGAGCACACACGGCTTTTCAGTGCCATTAAAGAGTGACATTCCTACTGCAGGCTCATTAGGAAATATAGGTGTGCTGGTTTAGAGGCTGATTAGATTTTCCACAGGTGTGTGTTCAAAGCTCCTCCTCTTTTGGTGCTTCTTGATGGATGGCACTTGTTTTATAGTATGGATTGCTGTGTCTGAGGGTTAGGGTGAGAAATGCAGGTTAATTAGAAGAACCCAACTGACTCTAAAAAATGAGGTGGGTACTAAGTACTAAGAATATGAGAACTACACTAGTCTAATGGCTTCAAAAATAATGAACTGAGGAAAACTTGGAATTTTCTTAAGATTCTGACTAGAAGCAAAGATCAACAAGAGTCGGTTTGATGATATAGTTCATTTACCTGGAATGGCAAATCATCAGCTTTGTAAATGCTGCCTGCATTTTACCTTGAGCCTGACCATGCAGTAAACAGTGGAGATACAGAGATTAGATGTAGTTATAGGAGCTATGGTCACACCGGTGATCTTAACATGTTAAAACTTGAAAGCCTATAAAAGTTTGAAGCCCTGCTGGAGGCAGTGTGCCTCCCTTCATAACAGTAGGAAGTAAGGCCTCAAGGGCCACTAAAGGGCTTCCCCAACAGGACTGGAGTGGTAATAAGGAAAATCACTCTAGGCGGGTTAGCTAACACAGGCAGAGACCTATCACCAGAGGAGCCCAGGACTTTTCCAGAGTGTCAAGCTATTTCCTGTACCCGAACCCACTTGAACTATGAGGAAAAACAGGAAGTGAGGTTGAGAGCCCCAGGGTTCAAAGGTCTCACTTGCTATGGGGATGGACTTGCATCTTGATCCAGAAGTCAGTGAAGAACAATCTGGAAAATCATCAGTCAGAGAGTGTTTTAGTCAGATTTATGTGTGAACAAACCACTCTGGTGACAAGTGTTGAAGATCCAGATATGGTGAGATAAGAAGCTGTGGGGTCAAGGTAGAGAGAAGGGGACGGACATGTTGGTGTGGAGAGTATGAGAGCAGGCCAGCAAGTTTGCCATTTGAAGTGGAATCCGTACATTTGGAAGGAGTATCACTGCTCGGAGATCCTAAGTTTTATACTTAAATCACTAACACTAAGTGCCCTTAAAATATTTTGGGGGGGAATGAGTGTTATTTCTTTTAGGCAGAAGTAACTACTGCTTCTTGTAATTGCATTTTGCCTAAAGTAGCACTGGGTTATTTGTGTTCCCCACGTATGGACTCTCAAACAGCAGACAGAATCCTGGGTGGCATCAGAGGAGGCTGATCCTGAATTTCAAACATCTCCATAGATAAATGAGAGTCATTTTTAAATAACCATGGCTCAGCATAGGAGAAAACATTGACAGTGATGAAGCTGACTTCCCAAGGTTCTTCTGAAAAGCATTGGAATGTATTATAAATAGCCTAGTAGTCAGGAAAGTGAGTATTTGTCTGTATAGTTGCTGGGCCTTGTGAAAAGAATGGGTTTCTGTTAATGAAAGGATCAGAGAGCGATTCTTCTGATCCTTCACTAGACAGAGCCGAGGCCTCTACTTTGATTATATTTGAAGTTGCAGGCCATTAATGAGAATACTTTAGCTGGTCTCAGACCAATCTTTCTTACTCTTCTCTTTACCTTTGTTCATTTGGGGCTCCCCTTTGCCCCCTCAGCAGGCACAGCCCCTCCTCCATTGAAGAGTAAGAGCCTTTCCCTTTAGATTTCAGACTGAGACAGCTGCCTCTTCTATCCCTTTACCCCAGTCTCCCTCTTGTTTTCTTCCAAACTTAGCTGTTGGTTGTGGTGAAGAAAACTGTTTTCCTCTCTTGCCAGTCTGTTATACCTTCCTGTTGGAATACATGATGATATTGAGCTATGTTTGAATGTAGTCAGAGTACTCTTTAAAACTTTTATGGTTTTAATTGATGGTCATGGCATGGTACAAACAGAGTAATTGTCCATTTTCATCATGGAAATTAAATTAGGGTAAGCCTTTAGTTATGAGCCATAGCAGATCCTGAGGCCATGTAGCAGAATGAATGGGGAGCAAGCTTCACAAATAGGAGTTCCAGGACTGGCTCCCTCACTTAATATTTGATCTGAGCTTCATTTTTTTTTCTTTTCTTCTTCTTCTTCTTTTTTTTTTTTTAAGTGAATTTAAGATAGTAGTTATTTAAGGAAGTGTTCTGGGTTTTGCTACTTGCATATACCCTGGCAGCAGTATCTTCCTGATCAGCATCCACCAGTGGCAGCATGGTCATAACAGGAGTGAGGAGCAGACTTTGAACCCTGAGCTAGGAAAGCTCAAGGTGATTTGGAACACTATTAGTACAGGGCTCAGTGTAGTGCATGGCTTAGCTCTTGGCCTCCAAGTCCCTGTCACTGTCACCTGGGCTTGCCTTTGAAAGGAACTTTCCCTTTCTCACTCCTTCCCCGCAGTGAAGCTTCTAGTTCCCTTGGGCAATCTGGTTTGGTCCCAAATTTTGACTATTCTCATTGTTACTGCAGGAGAAGGGTACACAGAAAGGAACCATTGTCACAGTCTGGTAGGTCTGAGTCATCAAAGGAATAAAATGCAAACATACCTTCTTCTGTGTGAGTCTGCAGAAGACGGTATTTTCTGCCTTGAGAAACTGCCGTGATTATGGAAAGGATGTCAGGACTTTACCCAGTACTTTGCCTATCATCACATTACTTTGTTGCTGCTCAGTGGAGCTAAGAAAACTTGAGAACATTACCATCTGGGCAGAGCCAACCAATGGTGAACTGTGAACTGCTTACCAACTTAACAGAAACTCTTGCTACCTCATTCATTAATTAGGCCTTTATGGCACACCTTCTCTGTGTTGCTTGGCAACCATAATAGCAGTCATTAAATTCTGTCATTTTATATTAACCCTTTGACCCTGCGTGGATTGGGAGCCCCCCACCTTAACACTAATGCATTTTACATTAGTACATCTACCTGGGAAATCTCATTCCTCTGACACCTTGGCTGCAAAGAGCAAATAGCCAGAGCCCCAAAACAGAAGAATTTCCCTTTTCCCTTCACACTAGTTTGTGTGCTTTTAAGGCATTTATGAAATGTATCTGTCAGAATGGAGACCATTCCCTGATCTGCTGACAGATAGATATAATGTACATCCAGCAAGATGAAAAGACAGCTAGCATCCCAGAGAAACAGGAGCTGACTGTGACTCCTGGGGCTCTGGAGGAAGGTGCTGCTGTGAAAACCAGATGGGAGAGTTGTTAAGAGTTATTTCCAAAACTGCCTCTGTAGCTGCTCTGCAAAAATTTGGACCATAAATGGTGTATTTGGCTTGCTTTTATTGGTTAATAAACAAACAATGCTATTTGAGCACGTGTCCTTGTGGCATGATTTAGCATCTTTTGGATATATACCCAAAAGTGGTATTACTGGGTCTTCAGGAGGGTTGTTTCCTAATTTTCTGAGAAATTCTCCAAAAGAAAGCATATTTAACAAATGGTGCTGTCATAACTGGATATCAACATGTAGAAGAATGAAAATAGACCCATATCTATCACCATGCATAAAACTTAAGTCCAAATGGATCAAAGACCTCAACATAAAGCCAGCCACACTGAGCCTCATAGAAGAGAAAGTGGGAAGTACACTCAAATGATTTGGCACAAGAGAACACTTCCTAAATATAACCCCAGCAGCACAGACACTGAGAGAAACAATTAATAAATGAGACCTCCTGAAACTGAAAACCTTCTGTAAAGCAAAGGACACAGTCAACAAGACAAAACGACAGCCTACAGAATGGGGAAAGATCTTCACTAACCCCACATCAGACAGAGGTCTGATCTCCAAAATACACAAAGAACTCAAGAAATTGGTCATCAAAAGAACAAATAATCCAATAAAAAGAAATTGGAGTACTGACCTAAACAGAGAACTCTCAACAGATGAATCTAAAAAGACACTTAAGGAAATGTTCAACATCCTTAGTTATCAGAGAAATACAAATCAAAACAACTCTGAGATTCCATCTTACACCTGTCAGAATGGCCAAGATCAAAAAGACTGATGACAACTTATGCTGGAGAGGTTGTGGGGAAAACGGAACACAAGATGGTACAGCCCCTTTGGATGTCAGAAACTGTGTTTTTGACAGTCGCTTTTTGAAAGACCTAGGTTTATTTTATTTTCCTTCATAACAGTTTTATAGATGAAATGATTTCCTGTTTAATGTATGCATCCCCTAGTCATCACCTGACCCATGGTATAGACCTTATTCACTCTACAAACAAGTTCCAAGTCTACTATAGAGGCCATCAGGAAGCCCACTACTCTCATGATTTTACAGTCAGGCCTAATATCTGATCCTCCTTTGTCCTTCAGTTTTCTAGGAAGGCCCAGAGAGTCTTCTTACCTGGATATGGTTACTTTTACCATAATCCCAGTACAGGAGGCTGAGATAAGAGGACTGCACGTTCAAGGCTGCCTGGGCTTCAACCTGCTCAAAACAAAACAAATGAGGGAGTTTGCGAAAACAGTTACCCATCTGTCTACAGGGCTGGTGTTCCTCCATAAAATTTTGTATCTGGTATTGTGCAGCACTGCTCATTTTTCCTGGGTGATACTGTGGCCGGTATTTAGTTTTAGAATAATTTGGAAAGTAATTGCACCTGACAAATTAAAAGTTAGTCGTGCTCACTCACTAAGGCACAGTTATTTGCATCAGACTTGTACTGACAGCTTGTGTGAGTTCTGTAAGGTGGCTGGCCTTATTGATCTTAAACAAACATTTCTCACTCCCTGTCCCATCAAGAATGTATGTATCTAGGGATCATAAGTGGCTTCTGTTTGTTAACAAAACTAACCTGGGAACCTCAATAAGGCAATTAGTCTTGCTCTTTGGAGCAGTACCTCTATTGTATTAGATTTCACTGTATGCAAGCTTAAATGATAACCCAGGAGCAAGCCTTAGCTTGATTTGATATTTAGTTTTGATTTTATTAGTAGCTGTCTTTAATGGATGTCTTGTCATGTAGGTTTCCTGATTATTGGTAATTTAAATTGACTGAGAATGAAAGGAAACCACAGGCATGAAATTGATAAACTGTGGCTGCAGCAGGCTCCAGCTTTCAAGGCAGCCGTGATGCCTTGGCAGGCTCCTTCACTCCTCCTCCTTTCCAAGGCTTTGAACACTCTTTCTGCTAATGCCGAAAATGAGAGCTTAATACTGTTGCTATCTGGGCACCTTTAAAAGCAAACAGACATCGTGAGTGTTCCTTCTTCTTTGAAGGTAAGTGTTGTTCATGTGCCCACTCTGTACTTGATCAGCTCTAATTTGACCCAAGAGTAGAGATCTGTGAAGATGCTAACTGTAAAACAATGATAACAGGAGAAGTAATTTTCCTTGCCCTTATTTTGTGCTTTCCCACTACTGTTCAGAATTGCTTCTCTTGTCTTGAGAAAGGGGACAGCCAAAAATGTGCTGTTTTTTTCCCCCATGGGTTCTGCGAAATAACCAGGATCATATACTAGGCTTGTACCCAACATAGTCTATCTAGAGCAGCCTATTCCCTCAGTTTTCAGATTCAGATAGCACTCTCATTCTCTGAGCACCTGGTCTCAGCATTGTTGGTCTCTAAGTGTCAGAATACTGAACGCCTTCAGTTAGGTTTAATTCAAACAAACAAACAAACAAACTTGAAAGCAGGTTTAGGTACTTTATTAATAAATAATCAAGCATGTGCTTATTTATTACCTGCTCTGTTAAGGCATTGGTGTTGGTAAATGAGTGAATGTAAGGATAGATAGATAGATAGATAGATAGATAGATAGATAGATAGATAGATAGATAGATAGATAATTGTGGGAGAAATAAATAATTGAAGGAGCTGTGTGCTTTTTGTCTTTCTGACCAAGGTAGTTTTTTTATGTGTAAGATTTAGAACTTCCAACCAATGTGATATGCTGCTTGCTCAGGGTGTTGTAATACATAGAGCCGCTTCTTGCAGAAACCTTTGTATTATTTTTCTTGCTAACCCAGAGAATGTAAGTTTTGAGTAAAACTTATTTTTCAGTTTAATGAAAAAATAATTTGAAAAGTCAGCGAAATCTTTTATGGAGAAATGTTTGCTTTTGGCAACCAACCTGTGGAGGAGCCATGATGTTGTGTACTGCCCTCCTGATACCCCCTCTTGGATAGCTACAGTCACTCCCAGGGTGAGAAAGTATGTGCAACTGCCACTTTTATCCTGTCAGAGCACTTTATCTCTCTGTAGTAGGGCCACCTCTGATGTTAGTCTTCCACCCCATAGGCTAGTGGTGGACGAAGTGGCCTAGAGGAAGCCATCTGTTTACCTTCTCAGCATTTCCCGCTGCTTGAGCTGATGTCTATGACTAAGACCAACAGCAGTGTAGGAGGATGCCTGCCCCAGCCTACCAAAATCACTTGGTGTGTCCTGCAGAATGTTGAGGAACTTCTTACTACCAGCTGGCTAAATGTCCTCCCCTCCAAAATGTCCCTGTGTTGTGTAACTCTCTTTAAATTGATCACTTTCAGGACACCTGCCAGGCAAGATGCTTTTAATTGTACACGTTAATTTTTAAGCCTAATTAAATTTCTGGATGACTGTGTTGTAAGACACTGGTGTGTGTTCTCTTACCTCCTGTGCACAAATGAAAAGCTATAGTGGCAAATGCTCACAGGTGTAGAGGCACAGCTGCTTAGCTCTGTCTGTGTGACTATGTGACTCTGCACGGGTTCTTCACCTGTCTGAGTACAACTGCCCCGTTGTTAAAACATTATCCACAATCACTCTCCAATGATAGATTTCAATACAACATGTAGTAGCTACTGGGTAGTGTGTTTGCGTAGTCTAGTTTTAAAAAATTCTTACTTTCCCTCTTATCCCAAATTGTCTTTAAATGTGTTTTTAAATGCCCTATGAGGAGTTTCTCAGGGACTGAGGAAAATCCTATAGTCTGTACTCTCTCTGCTCTCTTAGTGTCACCATGAAGAGACGGAAATGCTATTCTGTGCTGACCTGGGCCAGTGGTTCTGGGCTGTAATCTCTGAGTCCCAGGTGATAGCAGATGTCTCTTAAGTGATTCCAGGTGTTCTGAACAGAGTGCAATCTCTTATCTGACACAGCTCCAGCAACTTTTTAGACTTCTTTCATATTACTACCTCTTTATAACATTTGAAGGATTGGGATTCCTTGACAGCTGGTGAAATGCTAACTCCTCACTTAAAGGGACTCTGCTTTGAGTCCTCAGGTAACTTTCATGCTGTACTGTTTGATTTAGATCCACATGCCAAATAGTTTAATGTGTTCTCTTTTTTCATTAAACAGATTTTGTCATGTCCAAGAGACTTCCTGCTAAGTAGCAACTCTTTTTCTTACCATCAAGGCATTGCCTGCCCCTTGTTAACTCTCTGCATATGTCCCTTCAGAATATCCCCATTGGCATCTCCTTGGCAGTGAAGCTTTCCCTGCCCCTTCAGAAAGCAGCACTTCTTCCACAGTTTCCAGCATACCTGTAGTTTGGGGCCCTTTAAAGAACCATGTTTTCTTTGCAGGGATTTCTCATTGGTCACATGTGAGCTTCATTGTTGTAACAGGAGCTGAGTTATTTAGCTAGACCTTTCTGCCAAATTAAGTATTAGAAATTTTGAATGCAGAGTGTTATAGTTACAAAGTGGAACTGAAGAATAATCTCAACTCTGTATTCCAATATTCTCATCTGACTTTAATAATAAGTTAGTCATCTGACTTTTCTTACAGTAGGCTGCATTTAATTTTGTTTTGTTAACTCCTTCTCTAAATCCAGTTTTAAAAATGTAACATTTTCTGTTACCCAGAAGCCAGGGGAGGTACAGATCTGTGTACATACATCTCTAGTGTCTGGTGCATGCAGGTGTCACCATGGTAGCAGTATTGGTTAGTATTTATGATTTTCTTACCTAGTGTCAGCCTCCATTCTTATTTTAAAAACTTTAAAATATTTAGTGTATATATAGATGGGGGCAATATAGATGTGTGATATTGCATATGTGGAATCTAGAGAAGAACTGAAGGAGTTGGTTCTCACCTTCCTTCATTTAGAATGCCAGGATAGAACGCCGATCAGTGTCTGAGCAGTAAGCTCCTTTTCATCTTGCCAACCATCAGGCACCATTCATTCTAAATGTTTGAAATACACTTAACTTTTCTAACCTTAACACCAGTCCATCAAGTTGGAACAATTATCTCTAGCTTATAAATGAATGAGCAGAAGTACAGAAGGCTTCATTTACAAAGGAATGGAGCTAAAATAGGGACATTGATGAACTGACCCAGTGCTAAGGTTTCTGATGGTATTTACCACTTAATGAATATATTGTTGGGAAGTTGAGGCCATTTCTGTCTGATGCTTTCCATTTTCATGATGAATAAGTGTTGAGATACTGAGTCAGGAAAAGACTGTATGGAAATCAAACTGTATGGAAATCAGAAGTTTAAATAGACAGGGAGAAGATTTCAAATAATCATGGGGACTAACTAGTAAAAAAAGAAGGGCTGGATGACATTGAAGCCTTAGCTGATATGGTAGACTATAGGTGTGAACTTCTTAGAAATATATCTGTGTGGAATTTCTCCAGCCATGTGCAGCCTATGGACAGGCTATAGTGAAGAAGAAGTGAGTAGTTAGAACTCCTACAGTCAGCCATGCTTGTGCATAAATAGTGACCTGGGCTCCCAGCGTCTTGGTGTGGGCCATAGAACCAAGCTGGGTAAAGCAGGAGTGAAGTGAGGGCCAAGGACAGGTTGAGTTGGAGTTGTGAGAGGAGTCATACACTTGACTCAGAATTGGAGAGTCTTAAGCAGGGTTTCAGAGGCATAGCAGATTTGGTAAGGGAGGTCAAGTGAAGACTAAAAGATGAGGTGGAAGGGACACAGTAAGAAAGGAGGTCATTGACATGCCTAAAAGGCCAGGTGTTAATGGTTGCCCTATTCAGTGTGCAGGCTTCGTTTCTGCTTTATGGTGCATAGTGTTTCCTAGTACTGGTGGAACTAGCTGGAAGGCATTGCTGAATTCATACATAAAAACATTTGCATATATATTTTATTTTAATTGACAAAATTATATGTATTTGTGATATAATATTTTGATATGTGTATATGTTACAAAATTGGCAAATCAGGTAATTTAACCTGTGACTGTTAATGCATATTTGTTGATTCTTTTTTGGAAATATTCTCAAATTCTTATTTAGAGGGGGAGAGATGGTTGCTTCTAAGATATTTTGGTTTGATTTTTATGTGGTAGAATTTGCCCCCACCACTACGTGCAGATGTCTGGAACTTGTTGAAAATTGAAACCAAGTTAGTATGATGCTGAAGTTTTTTCAATGAGACTTCATTAGCTGACTCAACAGTGCAGCTGCCCTTGGGTTATCTTTTCTTGGCTGAAAAGTGACTAGAAAGTATTCCCCAGAGAGATAGTTTTATTGAACTCAGCCTTCAGGATTTAGCATTCAGACTCTGACAGTGATTTCCTGTTCATTCATTCATTCATTTTTTTTTGAGTTTTCGAGACAGGGTTTCTCTGTGTAGCCTTAGCCATTCTTTGCTGTCTTGGAACTTGTTCTGTAGACCAGGCTGGACTTGAACTCACAAAGAGATCCGCCTGTCTTTCCTCCCAAGTGCTGGGGTTAAAGGTGTGTGCCACCATCGCCTGACTCAAAGTTCTTATTATGTAGTACCTTGTTAGAAATTTAGTTGGTGGTATAAAAGGACAGAATAAGACAAACAAAAAATTGCTACATCATAATACCGTTAACTGTCTTTTATTGCCTTTATATACTGAGATATGTGCTTTTTAAATTTGGGGCTGGAGGGAAGGCTCAGTGATTAAGAGTACTTCCTGATCTTGCTGAAAACCTGGGTTTTGTTCCCAGCGCCTACAGGGTAGCTCACAATTGTCAATAACTCCAGTTCCAAGGGATTCAAATCTTCTGGCCTCTTTGAGTACCAGGCATACATGTGGTATGTAGACATCCATTTGGGCAAAACATTCATACACATGAAATAAAAATAAGAGAAAACATGTGATGGAGTACTTTTGACATGGCTGAGTGAAGATAGCTTTAGCAGCCCTTAGGTGTGCTGGAGATTTGACATCAGTATGGAAAGATGAGAAGAGAATTAACTTAGAAATCGAAAAGATCACATTCTAATACAAGTCCCCACCAAACAATTGCTGAATGCTAAAAGTTCCTAGACCTTACGACATGTCAAATTCTTTACCAATAGTGACAATTTTTGATTTATTGAATTGCAGCTAGTATAGGTAAATGTCTGGCACATAGTTATTGAGGAAAAAAATAAACTTTGCCTTCTTAATACCCACCCACACCCATTATTCTATAAGGGAAATCTTGGTTTTCCACATTTCTTAGAAATTCTAAGTGTCAGTTTTACACACAACTTTCCAATTTTCATGACTGTGCTCAGCTTTTAGGAGACAGAAATTTGGGTCCCAATTTTCCAGAGTTGACCCAAATCTCAAGAGGTTGAGATTGATGACTAGGCTGTTGTTGAAGAACAGACCATGCATAAGATATAGAACATTTTGGCACACGGTGGTGGCACACGCCTTTAATCCCAGCACTTGGGAGTCAGGGGCAGGCAGATCTCTTTGAGTTCGAGACCAGCCTGGCCTACAGCGTGCATTCTAGGACAACTAGGGCTGCACAGAAAATAGTGTCTCGGAAAACAAAACAAAACAAAAAATCCACATAGACCATTTTGATTCTAAACAAAGGTGGCTATTTGCAAACCTAACAGGGACATGGGGAACTGGACATGGGGGTGTGTGAATAATAAAAACCCTCTGCCTTTGGCTTTCTGGAGTCAAATTCAGAATGTAGTAAACCAGAATCAGTGCCAGCCATGTACAGATTCAATTGAGGCTGGGAGTTGGTGGAGAAGAGTGGATCCCAGGTGAGAGTTAGTCCTTGGTCACTATGAGAATTATAGCCAATAGTCATGAGACTGAAGCACATACCTTCTCCCTGGAGACTGGGACACTGTTGCTCAGAGATGGGGCAGGATGAAAGTTGGAAAGAGAAGTCCTGCAAGCTGAGCTGGCTTCATGAGGAGCCACTGAGCTTGCAGGAGACTTGTGTGCTCAGTTAAGGTTTTTCCCTGGAAGGGTTGCAGAAAGGCTGGCATTGTCACTTAGACACAGAACAGCTTGACCACTTCAGTTGTGCTGGGCCGTGGAGTGGCAGGTATTTCTATGTTGACCAGCTGGCTCACGGTCAATTCTAGGGCAACAGTAGCCTACTGACTGACAGCCAACAGAGGCTGAGCCTAGGCTAGTTATCCTGGCACTGTGAGTATATTTCAAGTCATATGTTTATTCCATGCTCATGTATTTTCTGTGAAATACCTGAAAGTAAACTACCTGAGCCAGTGGCATCAGGAAAAAAAGTCAGATGATCATTCATTAAGAATTTATTTATCCAGTTAAAACTCCAGAATCCAGTTGAAAAACACCATGCAAGCCTTGGGTACTGAGAGATCTAAATGGGAAGACAACTGAAGGCTTCAGGAAATTTGACTTCCTTTGGCTTCAGTTTCTTGTTGTTAATTATATAATCAGCATGTGCTCATTACTCACCCAGTTCCTCTTGCTCAATTGAAAGGGTACTGTAGGGGCTGGAGAGATGGCTCAGAGGTTAAGAGAACTGACTGCTGTTCTGGAGGTCCTGAGTTCAATTCCCAGCAACCACATGATGGCTCACACCCATCTATAATGAGATCTGGTGCCCAGAACACTATATACATAATAAATAAAAATTAAAAAAAAAAGAAAAGGTGCTGTAAAGAAATAGAAGAAGAAAGTCCTGTATAATCTTACCATCTATATGCACCTATAGGGAAAGATTCTTTCATATGCTCACATTTTGCACATAGTTGTTTAAAATTTACTTTCCAAGTCATGAATATGTTTAGGTTATGGAAAAAGTATGCAGATACCAAAAATGTGAGGAAAATTATCCATTTTTTTTTCTACCCCAGAATTTAGTTTGCTAAAACACTGTGTGTCTTAGGGTTTTCTTGCTGTGAAGAAACACCATGACCACAGCACCTCCTGTAAAAGAAAATATTTTATGAAGTGGCTTATAGTTTCAGTGGTCTTGTCCATGATGGTGACATGGTGGCATGCAGGCACAGAGGGTGCTGGAACTGAGAGTCCTACACCTTGATCAGCAGGCAACAGGAACTGAACTGTCTCACTGTATAGCTTGACTATAGGAGACCTCAAAGCCCACCCCTACAGTGGCACACTTCCTCCAACAAGACTGTACCTCCCACTAGTGCCACTCCCTTTGGGGGTCATTTTCTTTCAAACACTGCACTATGTAAGCATATCAACAGTTTATTTGTACATAACTAAAATAATGCACATATTTAATTAAACAAATATTGAGGCAATGCAAGTCTCCTGTGACCACTCCTTATCTCCAGTCTTTCATCTATAAGAGAACTGCATGATAGGAGTTTGGGACGTGTGTGGGTGGAAGATATGTTCATTTATTTGCACATGTGTGCATGTATATGTGGAGCCCAAGGACTGACGTTGTGTATTTTCCTTGGTTGGTCTATCCCTTGTTTTTGAGACAGGGTCTTTCACTGCACCCAGAGCTCATCAATTCAGCTAGGTTGCTTAGGCCAGTGGGCTCTAGGGATCCACTTTTGCCCATGTGCACAGCTTCCCCAGTTACAGATTCATGTTGTACCTGCTTTTTATATAGGGTCTAGGGATCTAAACTTGGGTCCTCTTGCTTATGAGGCAGAAACTCACCTACTGAGCCATCTCTCCTGCCCCAGAGAAGAACTTTCATATGTAAATAATTATTACATGTATTGGTTGATGCAAATGGGAGAGTCTAACTATTTATAAAGTAGTTATCAAATGAATACCCAAAAACTGTTTCTGTCTCAGCCTTTCCCATTCATTGACAGCAACACCATCTTTCCTTTTAATCATTACAAAAATCTTGAAGCTATCTTTCACTTCTCTCCTCTGCTCATACACTTGTTTCCAACTCACTAGCAAGTTCAGCTTCACTGTATATTCAAATTTATCTAGGATTTGATGACTTCTTTCTATCTCACCATTACCCTCCTGATCCAAAACAACACCATTTCCAGATGGTCAGTTAGTGCTACTAGTCTTAACCTCTGTCCTGGTTGACTTTAACTGTCAACTTGACATATTATCCAGGGAGAGAATCCTAATTCCCTAGATCAGATTGGCCTGTGGGGATTGTCTTGGTATATTAATTGATATATGAGGGCCCAGCCCACTGTGGCTAGCAACATTCTGTTGACAAGTGGTCCCAAACTATATAGGAAAGCTGCCTGAGCATTAAGTCTGCCTGCTAACCATCAAGCAGCATCTTCAATGCGTCTTTGGCTACTAAGTAAGTTCCTTGTTCAGATATATGTTATATGGAATAGCAAGAAGACCTGCCTTTGAGTCCATGCCTTGACTTCCTCAATGATGGACTGTGACCTGGAATTATAGGCCACATAAATCCTTGACTCTCCTAAGTTGCTTTTGGTCAGAATGTTTTATCACAGCAACAGAGAGGAAATGAGAACAACCTCCTAGGTGCATATTCTCTCGTGGTGTTCTTCATCTGTAGCACAGAAAAGGATTTGAATGACTCTCCATTCTCTTAAGTGGGTTACATAAGCCAGCGTCACTCTAATGCTATAGGAGAGTAGTTAACTCATTATATAAGAAGGAATACTTATGACATTGAGGCTTAATTCTTCCCTGTTTGTATCTGTCTTGTATTCTTAAAAAATGTTTATTACTTTTTTAAAAAGAATTTAAATTTTTTTATTGTGCTAAACATTTTTCTCTGTTCCCATCCCTTCCTCCCTTCTCCCCTTCTCCCCTGTCTCGTGACCCCTTCACTCCCAATATAATCAAGAGACCTTGTCTTTTTCAACTTCCTATTTAGATCCTTGTAGGTCTCTCTTAGGGTCCTCTCTGTTGTCTGGGTTCTCTGGGGTTATGTACTATAGGCTAGTTTTTCTTTGCTTTCTGTCTAAAAGCCACTATTATATTTGTATTTGTGGTTCTGGGTTACCTCACTCAATGTGTTTTTTTTTCTAGATCCATCCATTTGCCTATAAATTTCAAAATGTCATTTTTTTTTTTTACTGCAATTTTATTCCATTGTGGAAACGCACCACGTTTTCTTTCTCCATTCTTCGGTTGAGGAAATTCTAGGTTGTTTCCAGGTTCTGGTATTATAAATAATGCTGCTGTGAATTTAGTTGAGCACGTTTCCTTGTGGTATGATTGAACTTCCTTTGTTTATACACCCAAAAGTGGTATTGCTGGGTTGTGAGAAAGATTGTTTCCTGATTTTCTGAGAAATCGCCACACTGATTTTCAAAGTGGTATATCACTTTGCACTCCCACTAGCAATGGAGTAGTATTCCCTTTACCCCACATCCTCTCCAGCATAAGCTGTCGTCAGTGTTTTTGATCTTGGCAATTCTGACAGGTGTAAGATGGACTCTCAGAGTTGTTTTGATTTACATTTCTCTGATGACTAAGGATGTTGAACATTTCCTTAGATATCTTTCAGGCATTTGAGATTTGTTTGTTGAGAGTTCTCTGTTTAGGTGTGTACCACATTTTTTTCTATTGGATTATTTGTTCTTTTGAAGTCAGGTTTCATGAGTTCTTTGTATATTTTGGAGACCAGCCCTCTGTCCAATGTGGAGTTGGTAAAGTTGCCATTTTGTCTTGTTGACCGTGTCCTTTGCTTTACAGAGGCTTCTCAGTTTCAGGAAGTCCCATTTATTAATTGTTGTTCTCAATGTCTGTGCCCCTGGGGTTATATTTAGAAAGTGGCCTCCTGTGTCAGTGTGTTCAAGTGTACTTCCCACGTTCTCTTCTTTGAGGTTCAGTGTGGTTGGTTTTATGTTGAGATCTTTGACCCATTTGGACTTGAGTTTTGTGCATGGGGATAGATATGGATCTATTTTCATTCTTCTACATGTTGATATCCAGTTATGCCAGCAACATTTGTTAAATATGCTTTCTTTTTTTTCCATTGTATAATTTTAGCTTCTTTGACAAAAATCAGGTGTTCATGGCTGTCTAGATTGTTATCTGGGTCTTCGATTTGATTCCATTGGTTCTCCTGTCTATTTTTATGCAAATACCAGACTGTTTTCATTACTGTAGTTCTATATTAAAGTTTGAAGTCAGGGATGGTGATACTTCCAGTTCTTTTATTGTACAGAATTGCTTTGGCTATCATGGGTTTTTCCATATGAAGTTGAGTATTGTTCTTTCTAGGTCTGTGAAGAATTTTGTTGGGATTTTAATGGGCATTGCATTGAATCTATAGATTGCTTTTGGTAAAATTGTCATTTTTACTATGTTTATTCTATTCAAGGAGATCTTTCCTTTTTTCTGGTATCTTCTTCATCTTCTGTTTTCAAAGATTTAAAGTTCTTGGCATGCAGGTCATTTACTTATTAGGTTAGAGTTACCTTAAGGTATTTTATGTTATTTGCAGCTATTGTGAAGGGTGATGTTTTTCTGATTTCTTTCTCTTCCCGCTTATCATCTGTATAAAGGAGGGCTATTGATTTTTTTTTTTTTAGTTAATCTTGTATCCTGCTACATTACTGAAGGTTTTCATGAGTTGTAGGGGCCCCCTGGTGGAATTTTGGGGGTCACATGTATACTATCATATCATCAGCAAATAGTGAATTTGATTTCTTCTTTTCTGATTTGTTTCCCATTGATCTCCTTTTGTTGTCTTATTGCTCTAGCTAGTACCTCAAGTACTGTATTGAATAGATATGGAGAGAGAGGACAACCTTGTCTTGTTCCTGATTTCAGTGGGATCGCTTTGAGTTTCTCTCCATTTAGTTTGAGGTTGGCTGTTGAGTTGCTGTATATTGCCTTCATTATGTTTAGGTATGTTCTTTGTATCCCTGCTCTCTCCAAGACTTTTATCATGAAGGGATGTTGAATTTTGTCAAAGGCTTTTTCAGCATCTGATGAGATGACTCTGTGTGTGTGTGTGTGTGTGTGTTTCAGTTTGTTTATACGGTGGAGTACATTGACAGATTTTCATATGTCAAAGCATCCCTGCATCTCTGGGATGAAGCCTGCTTGGTCATGGTGCATTATTTTTCTTATGTGTTTTTGGATTCAGTTTGCCAGTAATTTATTGAGTATTTTTGCATCAATGTTCATGAGTGAGATTGGTCTGTAATTCTCTTTCTTAGTAATGTCTTTGTGTGGTTTTCGTATTAGGGTGTCTGTAGCCTCATAAAAAGAGTTTGGCAATGTTCCTTCTGTTTCTAGTGTGGAACAATTTGAGGAATATTGGTATTAGTTCTTCTTTAAAAATCTTGTAGAAGGCCGGGCAGTGGTGGCGTGTGCCTTTAATCCCAGCACTCGGGAGGCAGAGGCAGGTGGATCTCTGTGAGGTTGAGGCCAGCCTAGTCTACAAGGGCTAGTGCCAGGACAGGCTCCAAAGCTACAGAGAAACCCTGTCTCAAAACAAACAAACAAACAAACAAAAAAAACCAAAAAAAAAAAAAAAAGAAAGAAAAGAAAAAAAGAAAAATCTTGTAGAATTCTACCTGGGCTTTTTTGGTTTTTTTGATGACTGTTTCTATTTCCTTAGTGGTTATAGGTCTGTTTAATTTGCTTATCTGATCTTGGTTAAATTTTGGTAAGTGACATGTATCTAGAAAATTGCCCCTTTTCTTTAAGTTTTCCAATTTTGTGGAGTACAGGTTTTCAAAATATGACCTGATGATCCTCTGTATTTCCTCCATGTCTGTTATGTTCCCCTTTTCATTCCTGATTTCATTAATTTGGATATTCTCTCTCTGCATTTTGGTTAGTTTGGATAAAGGTTTGTCTATTTTGTTGATTTTTCTCCAAGAACCAACTGTTTGTCTCATTGATTCTTTGTATTGTTTTCTTTGTTTCTATCTTGTTGATTTCAGCTATCAATAATCAAATTTCCTGCCATCTAGTTCTCTTAGGTGAGTTTGCTTCTTTTTGTTCTAGAGCTTTCAGGTGTTCTGTTAACTTGCTAGTGTGGGATTTTTTCCAGCTTCTTTATGTAGGCATTTAGTACTATAAACTTTCCTCTTTACACTACTTTCATTGTGTCCCATAAATTTGGGTATGTTGTGTGGTCATTTTCATTGAATTCTAGGAAGTCTTTAATTTCTTTCTATATCTTCTTTGACCCATTGGTGGTTCAGGTGAGCATTGTTCAATTTCCATGTGTTTGTGGGCTTTCTCAAATTAGTGCTGCTGTTGAATTCTAACTTTAAACCATGGTGGTCCGATAAGATACATGGGGTTATTACAAATTTTTTTTTTTTATCTGTTGAGTTTTGCTTTTTTACCGAGTATTTGGCCAGATTTTGAGAAGTTTCCATGAGGTTTTGAGAAGAAAGTATATTCTCTTATGTTTGGATGGAATGTTCTATAGTTGTTTATTAAGTCCATTTGAGTCATACCATCTGTTCCTTTATTTCTCTATTAAGTTTCTGTCCAGTGCTGATAGTAGGGTGTTGAAGTCCCCCACTATTTGTATGTGGGAGTTAATGTTGATTTAAGCTTTAGTAATGTTTCTTTTACATATGAAGGTACCCTTGTATTTGGGGCATAGATGTTCAGTATGGAGATTTCTTCTTGGGCTGGAGAGAGATGGCTCAGTGGTTAAGAGCACCGCGTGCTTGTCTAAAGGTCCTAAGTTCAATTCCCAGCAACCACATGGTAGCTCACAACCATCTGTAATGAGATCTGGTGCCATCTTCTGGCCTGCAAGCATGCATGTAGGCAGAATACTGTATACACAATAAATAAGTAAATCTTTAAAAGAGAGAGAGAGATAGACTTTGCATTATTTTTAAAAATAAAAAAGAGATTTCTTCTTGATGGATTTTTCCTGTGGCAAATATGAAGTTGCCTTCTTTGTCTCTTTTGATTGATTTTAATTTGAAGTCTATTTTGTTGGATATTAGGGTAGCTAGCTGCACCAGCTTGTTTCTTAGGTCTATTTGATTGGAAAATCTTTTCCCAACCCTTGACTCTGAGGTGATATCTGCCTTTGAGGTTGAGGTGTGTTTTCTTGTATGCAGCAGAAGGATCAATTCTGTTTTCTTATCCATTCTGTTAGCCTGTGTCTTTTTATAGGTGAGTTGAGGCCATTTATATTAAGGGATATTAATGACCAGTGATTGCTAGTTCCTCTTAGTTTAGTTTCGGTTATTGGAGATGTTATTGTGTGTGTGTTCCCCTTCTTTGGGATTTGCTGCTGTGAGATCATCTATTGTGTGTATTTTTGTAGGTATAACTGACTTTCTTGGGTTGGAGTGTTTCCCTTCCAGTACTTTGTGTATGGCTGGATTTGTGGCTACGTATTGTTTAAATCTGATTCTGTCATTTTCTCCGTTTATGGTGATTGAAAGTTTTGCTGGGTATAGTTGTCTGGGCTTGAATCCGTGATCTTCAATTGTCTGAATAGCTCTTGACCAGTACCTTCTGGCTTTCATTGTTTCCATTGAGAAGTCAGGTGTAATTCTGATGGATCTGCTTTTATATGTTACTTGACCTATTTCATTTTCAGCTGTTTAATACTCTTTCTTTATTCTGTTTGTTTAGTGTTTTGGTTATTATGTGGCAAGGGGACTTCTTTTTGGTCCAGTCTATTTGGTATTCTGTAAGCCTCTTCTATTTTCACAGGCATGTCCTTCTTTAGGTTGGGAAAGTTTTCTTCTGTGATTTTTATTGAGTATATTTTCTGTGCTTTTGAGTTGAACTTCTTCTATCCTCATTATTCTTAGGTTTGATCTTTTCATGGTGTCCCATATTTCCTGGGTATTTTGTGTTAAGCTTTGGTTAAATTTAACATTTTATTTGACCGATGAGTCTTATTTCCTCTATCGTGTCGTCAATGCCTAAAATTCTCTCTTCCATCTCTTATATTCTGTTGTTTATGCTTACATTTGTGGTTTCTGATCTTTTTCTCATATTTTCCATTTCTTCTTGTGTCTTCTTTATTGTCTCTGTTTCAGTTTTCTTTCACCTCTTTTACTGCTTTTTCTTGGTTTTTTTTAAAGGGTTTTATTGACTTCCAATTTTTTAAAATTTTGTTTTTCTGCTTCTTTTTCATTACTTTATAAATAACACCAATCAAAATTTCCAATTCCTTCCCTCCTCCTATTTTCCTCCTACTCCCCCACCCCCCCCCCCCAGTCCTGATTGAGGGCAAGGTACCCTGCCCTGTGGGAAGTTCAAGGCCCTTCCTGCTACATCCAGGTTTAGGAAGGTATGCATCCAAATAGAATAGGATCCCAAAAAGCCAGTACATGCAGTAGAGACAAATCCCAGTGCCATTATTATCATTGGCTTCTCAGTCTGCCCCAATTGTCAGCCACGTTCAGAGAGTCCAGTTTGATCCCATTCTTGTTCAGTACCAGTCCAGCTGCTTTTGGTGAGTTCCCATTAGCTTAGGCACACTGTCTCAGTGGGTGGTCCAACCCCTCATGGTTCTGATTTCCTTTCTTATATTCTCCCTCCTTCCAAATTTGGAAAATGTGAAAGAAGTGGACATTTTTTTTAGAGAAATACCATATACCAAAATTAAATCAAGACCAGGTGAACAATTTAAATAGACCTGTAAGTCGCGAAGCTGTCATCAAAAACCTCCCAACCAAAATAAGCCCAGGGCCAGATGGTTTTAGTGCAGAATTCTACCAGAACTTCCAAGAAGAGCTAATACCTATACTCCTTAATCTGTTCTACATAATAGAAACAGAAGAGTCATTGCCAAACTCTTTATGAAGCTGCAGTTTCCTGATACCAAAACCACACAAAGACTCAACCAAGAAGGAGAATTACAGACCAATCTCACTCATGAACATCGATGCAAAAATTCTCAATAAAATACTGGGAAGCCGAATCTAAGAACACATCAAAAAGATCATCCATTATGATCAAATAGGCTTCATCCCAGAGATTCAGGGCTGGGTCAACATACGAAAATCTATCAATGTAATCCATCATATAAATAAATTGAAAGAAAAAAACCATATGATCATTTCATTAGATGCCGAAAAAAAATTTGACAAAAATTCAACACCTTTTTATGATAAAGGTCTTGGAGAGATTAGGGATACAAGGATCATATCTAATATAATAAAAGCAATATGCAGCAAGCCAACAGCTAACATCAAATTAAATGTTTTTCTACTTCTTTGAGGGAATTTTTCTTTCCTCTTTATGGGCATCAAATATTTTCCTAAAGTTATTTTTAAGGTCGTTTTCTTCTGCTTCATCTGTGTTGAGTGTTCAAGTCTTGATGTTGTTGAACCACTATTTTCGGGGTATGCTCGTGGTGTTGTTGAGTGTGCTCTTACCTTGTTTGTCTATCCGTTTCTTCTAATTGGTGTTGTCAAGGCTGTTTCTCCAATGATCACTCCTCCCAGTGCCAGTTGACCTAAGGCACAGATGGTCTCTCCTTGAGGTGGAGTCCTGCCATGGTTCCAGTCATGGGTTGTTCAGCGCTTGGTGCTCTTGGAGTTAGCTTGGGCCTTTCTACCTGCTCTTGGAGTTTGCTCTGGCCTTGCTTGACTGCTCCTGGGGGTTGCTTGGCCTTCTTGCCTATTCCCTTAGGACTCTTGACCCCTCATACCTGCTCCTGGAGATCGGGCCCTGCCTGCCTGCCTGCTTGGGCCCTCCTCAGAAATTGTTTATTACTTTTAATAATTTAAAAATTTTTACACATGTATTCAGTGCATTTTATTACTCACTTCCCATCTTCTCGTATCTCCTTCCCCACGATGTTAATCTCCCTTCTTCCTGCAAGTCTCTTTCCCATGTTCACATCTTTCTGTTTTGTTTTGTGGTACACAAGTTTAACTAGGGCTGTTTGTATGATGTTTTTAACTGTACATTGTAGCTTGATTGAGTTGCCAGTCAGTACACAACTGAAGACAACGACTCTCTTTTTCACTTAATTTATCAGTAGCCAGTCATTCAACAAGGTGAGTATAGGTTCTCAGTAGCCCTTCCTCTGTCTTTGTCTGACTGTTCAAGCCCAGTCTTGAACAGGTCTAGTGCAACTACAGCTGCTGTGAGTTAATGTTGCAGTGGCTATGTTGTGCCTTGAAGATAGCATGTAACAGTCTTTCTCCCTGTCTTCAGATGTTCACACTCTTGCTGTCCCTCTTCTGCAGTGCTCCCGGAGCAGAGAAACTCTTGCCTATCTCAGGTCCCAAACTACTGTGTAGTGTAGTGTAGTAGAGGATGACTAACTTTTTTAACATAATTTTTTATTGATTCTTTGGGAATTTCCCATCATGCATCCCTATTCTCACTCTTTTCCCAGTTTTCTTCCATATCTGCTCTTTTTACCCTTGCTGTATTCCTCCCCTAAATAGAAAATTTTAAAAAACATTTTAAAAAACCCACCACTTTGCTCCTCTGTCTTTCCCACTTCTCCATCACCTCTTCATTTGTCTTAGTGGCATTGGGAACTACCATGTGTCATGCAGTTTACCCTTTTGTCCAAACAAATGTCCTTGCAAATGTTTATTGTAATGAGTTGTTCAAGGCCTCTGGCTTCTGGTACACCATCAGTACTGAACCCTCACCAAAACTCCTCTCAGATATCCTGCTGTTGCCTCAAGTCATGGAGATCTTGCAGCTACAGTTCCATAGGACCAGTTCCTTTATGTACTCCAGCAGGTCATAGATGTGATAAATGTTGAGTGGGCCTACTCAAAGCATTGAATGTGGACCTGGGTGATAGCTGAGTTGGTCATCCCAGGCTTCCTCCAGGACCACACCTTAAGGCTAGGGGTGGAGCCAACTCTACTGTGCCCATACCATTTAAGTCAGCCCTCTCATGCCCATGGTGAGGGTCAGCTTTCCCTGAGCAAGCCAAGGGTAGGGTGGCTCAGCACAGCCCTCAGATTTCAACCTGCATGCTGGCCTCAAACTGACTGAGAACCACAGCTTCTGCCTCCCAAGTACTGGGATTAAAGGCATGCACAAACATTCCTTGTGAAATCCCACGTATTCTAACACAAGACTTCTTTAAGCCAGGATTTGTTTTGAAATGTACCCATGCTGTTTGGTTAACAGTTCACTTTTATTACTGAAAGTTAGTCCATTGCATGTTTATATCACTGTTTATTGTTCTTGTAGACCATCAGCTGGATTGTTCCATTTACTGACTGTTAATGAGCAAAGCTTCCGTGAACTTTCTGTGGCTATGCATTTTTATGCTTCTTAGGTAAACTGAAATAAATTACTACATCACATGATGGGCCTTTTTTGTCATTTTAAACTTAGCATTTATTGTACAAAATATTTCCATGCTATGTTCCTTGATTGTATATTTAATTTTATAAGAAATTTCCAAATGTTTTTTGAAAGTGTACTATTTGCTTTCCTGTCAGCAGTGTTAGTTCTGGTTGTTCTATATACCTACTTTTTGTGTTGTCAGTTTTTTATCATTTACATTTCTCTGGTGACTAATGAGCATTCTAAAAATGTGCTTATTGGCAGTCAAAGGATCTGGTCCAATCTTTGATTATTTTTAGTGTTTGAGTTTTATCTAGGTCCTTATAGTTGGGAAATATTTTCTCCCAGAATAGAAATTGCTTATTCACTTTCCTTTTTAAGAGTTATTTTTATTTTATATGGGTGCATGTTTTGCCTGTATGTATGTGTAACAAGTGCATACCTGAAGGCTGTGGCAACCAGAAGATGACAGTGGTTCCCTTGGAACTGGAATTATAGACCATTGTGAGTTGCCATGTGAGTGCTGGGAACTAAACCCACATCCTCTGCAACAACAGCAAATATTTATAACCGACTCTTCAGCCCTATTCATTTTCTTAATAGTGTCTTTTAATAAGCAGAGCTTTCTTGGCTAATGAAGTTTTGAGTATATCCAGTTATGATTCTTTGTTGTTGTAAGAAAACTTTGTGTCTTCTTTTTCTCTAGTCTACATATAGGTCAATGAACTATCTAAAACTAGCCTTTACATGTGATATAGGGTAGTAACACATGCTCACTGTTTCCCGTGTAATTCCCCAGTCATTTTAATATTTTAGTACTCTTTAAACACTTTTCCTCATTAGATTACTTTGGCAGTGAATGTGTATGGTGGATGTAGGCTCTACATGTATTTGTTAGTCCTTATACCTTGGTGTCTTAGTTTTTATGGCTTTAGAATGAGAAATAAATATTGGTCACATATGTTCTCCAACTATGGTTTCAGTGTGTGTGTGTGTTTCCTTATTTTGGGAAGAGGGTATTTTATAGTCAGTTTAATCAGTTTCCATAAAAATATCTGAAAGAATTTTGATTGCATTTGTGCTGACCCCACAATTTTTTTTCCCAAAAATTTCAAAGGAGACCCCACAATTTATAGAGAATATCATAAAACACTGGACCTTTAACCCAGAAACGTGGAGTGTCTCCTCACTTATGGTCCCCTTCATATCTCTCCTCAGCCTTTCCTCACCGGCTGGTTGCATGTCTTCTGTTACACTTGTGTGTAGGTATTTTATTTTGTAATGATATAAATAGAACCTTTCCTTTATATTGCTGTTTGCCTATTACTTGCTACAGTATGCACAGTTAATGTTTGGGTGTTGACCCTGTATTCTGTGACCTTGCTAGTGTCAGTTATGAGTTCTACTTCCTAGATTCTCTGAGAAGTGTAAATAGTCATGCTTCCTGTGTGCAGTGATTTTTTTTCCTTTTGGATTTTTATGCCTTTCATTTCCATTTCTTCCTGTTGCTGTGGTTAGGCCCTTGAGTGCTATGTTTAATGAACACAAATGTTTTGAGTCAATATCCTTTTCTTGTTCCCAGTTGCAGAGAGAACAGCATAATATAAATATAATAATATAAACTAAAGATTGTTTTCCAGAGATGCCCTATAGATCGAAGTAGTTCCCTTCTATCCTAGTTTTCTGAGAAGGCTTTAAAACTCTTAAGGCAGTTCTAGATGTTGGTCCATTTGTTGATATGAACATGGCTTTTCCTTTATTTTTAATTCTTAATGTTCACATTCCATTTAATAATGCATTGTCATGTTTCACATAATATTGGACTTGGTGTATTTTAGAATTTTTGTCTCTGTTCATGAGAGAGATGAGGTTATATATTTTTGTAATATCTTTGTCCACTATTATGAAAAAGGTTTTAAGTTTCTGTCTTTCATATTTAAAATTTTAATCCACCTGGAATTGTTTGTTATGGCTAGTACACAGATGGGATCCAGTTTTATTTATTTTGTTCCTATTTAAGTATTGAGTTCAACTGTAATGTATTTCCAGTATCCTTTTTTTTCCCTTGAGTTTTTGTTTGGGGGAGGTAAAGGGGGTGTGCTTGCATGCACCAATTCTGTGATATGTCAAGATTTCCTCTGTGCCTTGGTGTTAACTTAGAAAGTTTCTTCACCTGTTTTCTTCAGATAATAGTTTAATTTTCTTGATTTTCTGCCTCCTTATGCAAATTTAACTCCTGTTGATTTTCATAAAATCCAGGTCGACATTTTAATTGGACTTCACTGAAGTGAATCAACAGCTCTATGTTAAACATGGTGTCAATTTATTTAAGTTTTATTTTGGTGACATTTAAAATACTCTCCATGATGACATCTTTGGCCCTTTTTTCCCATAAGAACTATTTTTATCGATTCTATACATGCATTTCTAATTACATGTTCTATTCTTCTTTTGTATAAAAGTGCAACTGATCTTTAAAATCAATCTTTGCAGAAGTACTTAATAAATTTTAGTAGTTTTTATACATTTTGGACTGCATATAAGAAACTTTATGATTTGTAACTGGCATTTACTTCTTGTCCTTTTCTTCTTTATACTTTCACTTCCTTGTCTGAACTGTTTGTGCTTTGGTGTAACTACTGTGATGTTGAGTAGAGGTAAAGGTAGCAAATTTTCTTGAAGCTTGAGAAACAGCTCTGTGAAGGCTACTGCCTCCAAGCCTGCCAACCTGAGCTTCATTTCCAGGATCACGTGGTAGAAGGAAATGTATATGAAATGAAGATAATAAAATTTTTAAATAAAAAAATTATAGATGTTTGAGAGGGTGGGGATGTGTGTACACACACATTATATATTTTTGTAGGCAGGGTTTCTCTCTGTAGTCCTACAGATCAGACTGATCTGAAACTCACAGATACAGACCTGCTGCTGCCTCCTAGGTGTTGAGATTAAAGGAGTGAACCACCTTGCCCGGCTAAATAAGCGTAATTTTTAAATGTTTTAAAGGAAGATGTTGAACTTCCTTTTGTTGCTCCTAGTTTTAAAGCATGTATTTTAATATATCTCTGCTAAGACGGGACAGAGGCAATCTTTAGTCAGGGGAGCTCCTTTCTGTGTTTGATTTGCTTGTTTACTTGCCACAGGTTCTAATTGCAGCCCTTAAACTGTTTCACAGATTTTCTCTTGCTGTCTTTAATTTGGGTGTTTGTTCTTTCCTCAATGTTTTTTCTCTTATGTGGGTTTTTTTGTTTTGTTTTGTTCTGTTTAAAAATCTTGCTAGAGCAAGAAACCAGAAAGGTTCAGCAATTCTAGAATCTGCTTTTCTCTTTCTTTCTTTCTTTCTTTCTTTCTTTCTTTCTTTCTTTCTTTCTTTCTTTCTTTCTTTCTTTCCTTCCTTCCTTCCTTCTTCTTTTTCTTTCTTTTTTTCTTGGCTCTGGGATATTTTTCACCAGACTTGCAAGTTTTTCAAGCTGTAGTACTGGAGATATGGCTGAGCAGTTCAGAATGCTTACTGGTCTGTCATGAGACCAGTACAGATTCAGAGTATAGAGAGAACAATTACCTGACCACAAAATTTTATTTTAAATATGGATGCCTGAGGTAAGAAGAAGAAAGGCTCAGTGGTAAAGGCGCTTGCCTCATAAGCCTGGCAACCTGAGTTCAGTCCCTGGAGCTCACATAAAAGTGAAGAGAGACCAGCTCCACAAAGTTGACCTCTCTTGCTCTCTTTCAGTTCATGTTCTCTTTTTTCATTAATTGTTGTCACATGCATCTGTGTATATACAAGCAAAATCCTGCGTATAACCTGCTCAGTCTGTAGAATTTTCCTTGTATTTATGTTTTCAGGGCTGAGTGTTTGGCATTGGATAAACAATTGGTGTCCTCTTCCCTGGGGAAAACTATTCCTCCCACTCTCTACATGCCTTAGTTGCCTTTAGTTCTTTGTGTAGGGTTGAAACCTGGTGGTCTATTACCCATTCACTTAGGCATGTCTATTGTTGTCCTTGTTTAGCTCTTGTTTAGACAGTCATGTTGGTGAGACTTTATGGATGTAGTTTCTGAGGTTACTAAGAGACTTAAGTCTCACAGCAAACTCCCTGATTCTTTGGCCTTTACAATTTTTCTGCCCCTTCTACAATGTTTCCTGAGCCTTAGGTGTGGGAGTTATTTTGTAGATGTATATCCATTGAGACTGGCTCCCCAACTCTCCATTTTGATTAGTAAGTGTAGACTCTTAAAAAACATTAATGAAACTGACTCTGAATAAATGTAACTTTTGATACTTTTTGTTTGTGTGTTTGAGAAGCCGAAGCCCTTTCTTACCTTCCTGAGTGCTAGAATTACAGACATGCACACATACTCAGTGAAACTAATTTCCTTGAATTCCCCCTTCTAATAGTAGAAATTCTGGTATGTTTCCATTTACTCGTTTGATAGTAATATATAATATACATGTATATGTATTTTAAAGTCACGTTTTTGATCATAAACCCTTCTTTGATAACTTCCTTATATATCTTGATTTTCTCCCTCAGAATAATCTCCTTGTTTTACCTAGGGACAGTCTGCTGTTCAAATCAGAAGTCACTAGTAAGGGTAATTGCAGCTGCTGTCCATTGATTGCTTCCAGCCTGAAAGCTGTGTTGAGCTCGTGATGTGGACTTACTATTAGTACAGCACTTGAGTAGATAATTCTATCTTCGCCCCCCTTGATATTTATTGAGCTCTACATTTTTCTCTGCTCCCCTCGCTGCCACTCCCCTCCCTCCTTCAACTCTGCCCGAAGGTCCCCATGCACCCAAATATTCAGGAGATCTTGTCTTTTTATACTTTCTACTTCCCATGTAGATTAGATCTATGTAGGTCTCTCTTAGCGGCCGTATTGTTGTCTAAATTCTCTGGGATTGTGGTTTGTAAGCTGGTTTTCTTTGCCTTATGTTTAAAAACCACCTATGAGTGAGTACATGTGATAATTGTCTTTCTGTGTCTGGGTTACCTCACTCAAAATAATGCTTTCTAGTTCCATCCATTTTCCTGCAAAATTCAGGCTGTCTTTATTTTTTTCTGCTGTGTAGTACTCCATTGTATAAATGTGCCACATTTTTTTTTATCCATTCTTTGATTGAGGGGCATTTAGGTTGTTTCCAGTTCCTGGCTATGACAAATAAAGCTGCTATGAACATAGTTGAGCACATGTCCTTGTGGCACGATTGAGCATCTTTTAGATATATACCCAAAAGTGGTGTTATTGGGTCTTGAGGAAGGCTGTTTCCTAATTTTCTGAGAAATCGGCACACTGACATCAATAGGGGTTGTACCAGCTTGCATTCCCACCAGCAGTGCAGAAATGTTCCCTTTTCTCCACAGCTTCTCCAGCGTAAGTTGTCATCAGTGTTTTTGATCTTGGCCATTCTGACAGGTGTAAGATGGAATCTGAGTTGTTTTGATTTGCATTTCTCTGATGACTAAGGATGTTGAACATTTCCTTAAGTGTCTTTCAGCCATTTTAGATTCCTCTGTTGAGAGTTCTCTGTTTAGATCTGTGCTCCATTTTTTTTATTGTATTATGTGTTCTTTTGGTGTCCAATTTCTTGAGTTCCTTGTATAATTTGGAGATCAGACCTCTGTCTAATGTGGGGTTAGTGAAGATCTTTTCCCATTCTGTAGGCTGTCGTTTTGTCTTGTTACCCGTGTCCTTTGCTTTACAGAAGCTTTTCAGTTTCAGGAGGTCCCATTTATTAATTGTTTCTCTCAGTGTCTGTGCTGCTGGGGTTCTATTTAGGAAGTGGTTCCCTGTGCCAATGCGTTCAAGCGTACTTCCCACTTTTTCTTCTATAAGGTTCAGTTTGGCTGGCTTTATGTTGAGGTCTTTGATCCATTTGGACTTGAGTTTTGTACATGGTGATAGATAGGGGTCTACTTTCATTTTTCTACATGTTGATATCCAGTTATGCCAGCACCACTTGTTGAATATGCTTTCTTTTTTTCCATTTGATATTTTTTGCTTCTTTATCAAATATCAGGTGTTCGAAGATGTGTGGATTGATATCCGGGTCTTCTCTTCGGTTCCATTGGTCCTCCTGTCTGTTCTTATGCCAGTACCAGGCTGTTTTCAGTACTGTAGCTCTGTAGTATAGTTTGAAGTCAGGGATTGTGATACCTCCAGATGTTCCTTTGTTGCCCAGGATTCTTTTGGCTATCCTGTGTTTTTTGCGTTTCCAAATGAAGTTGAGTATTGTTCTTTCGAGGGCTTTGAAGAATTTTGTTGGGATTTTGATGGGCATTGCGGTGAATCTGTAGATTGCTTTCGGTAGGATTGCCATTTTTACTATATTAATTCTGCCTACCCTAGAGCATGGGAGGTCTTTCCATTTTCTAGTGTCTTCTTCAATTTCTTTCTTCAAAGATTTAAAGTTCTTGTCATACAAGTCTTCCACTTGTTTGGTTAGAGTTCCTCCGAGATATTTTATGCCATTTGTGGCTATCGTGAAGGGTGTTGATTCTCTGATTTCTTCCTCAGTCCTTTTATCATTTGTGTACAGGAGGGCTACTGATTTTTTTTGAGTTAATCTTGTATCCTGCTACCTTGCTAAATGTGTTTATGAGTTGTAGAAGTTCCTTGGTAGAATTTTTGGGATCACTTATGTAAACTATCATATCATCAGCAAACAGTGGAGTTTGACTTCTTCCAATTTGTATTCCCTTGATCTCTTTTTGGTGTCTTATTGCTCTAGCTAGGACCTCAAGAACTATATTGAATAGGTATGGAGAGAGTGAACAACCTTGTCTTGTTCCTGATTTCAGTGGAATCGCTGGGAGTTTCTCTCCATTTACTTTGATGTTGGCTGTTGGCTTGCTGTATATTGCCTTAATTATGTTTAGGTATGTTCCTTGTATCCCTCCTCTCTCCAAGACTTTTATCATGAAGGGATGTTGTATTTTCTCAAACGCTTTTTCGGCATCTAATGAGATGATCATGTGGTTTTTATTTTTTAGCTTGTTTATATGATGGATTACGTTGACAGATTTTCGTATGTTGAACCATCCCTGCACCTGTGGGATGAAGCCGACTTGGACATGGTGGATGATGGTTCTGATGTGTTCTTGGATTCTACTTGTTGAATATGCTTTCTTTTTTCCATTTGATAT
>PVIU01014904.1:33741-50343 GCA_004026605.1 Ondatra zibethicus | reverse complement strand
TGTGTGTGTGTGTGTGTGTGTGTGTGTGTGTGTGTGTGTGAAAGAGAGAGAGAGAAAGAACCTAAAGCTCCTAGCTCTGTCCACCGAGAGGGTCTAGGAGCAGCAACACTCTAGTAGCAAGGAGATCACGGCTTCTAAACATCTATCACCAAGAAAAGAAAGCAAAGCCCTAAGAAGACTGGCTGCCTCAAAATTAGGGCAGGAAAGGTGTCAAGTGTCTTCAAACAACTGGTAGAGAAGTCGCTGAAAGGGCTGAGAATGCAGTTCCGTAGTATGATACTTGACTAGTTTATATTAAGGCCCTGGGCTCAATTCCTAACACCACGCCATGCATGCACACATGCATGTGCGTGCACATGCACACAGTCACATATCAAAGGAGCACACCCACACACAAGTCACATATCAAAAGAGCATCACAGGCACATGCTTGGGACTCTGTCAAAATCTAGGTCAAGTAGACTATCAACATAATGAATGACAATAAAGGACTATAATCCATTGAATAATGAGTCACTTTTAAATGAGTTTTAAGATGGGAGATGAGACAGTTCATCCTTCCACGGGAATGCTGACTGCTAAGTATGCAGAGAGTGATGTGGTACAATTAGAAAATTACCACTCGGTAAACATCTTAGCAAAATCTCCATCAAGAAGCTCACGCTGGTGTTAAACAAACACACGAAGACTGGGGGAGATGACTGTCAACAAAGGGCTCGCCGTACAAACATGAGTCTGAGCCCCAGCACCTGTGGGAAAGGCCAAGCGGGGCGGTGGACACCTCTGATCGCAGAGCTGGGGGTATAGACAAGAGGACCCCAGGGGCTTGCTGACTAACCAGTCTAGCTGCATTGGCAAGTTCCAGCTTCTGTCTCAAGAAGAGGAGAGTAACTGTGAAAGACTCCTAACATGGAGTTCCAGCTTTCACACATACGTGCACACACAAGCATGTGTGTGCATGCACCCACACACACGTGCACACACGCACACACACATACACACACACTAGGTGAGTGCAGACTGGGTAATGGAATATTTACATAATACTAATTAGATATTTTAAAGTAACTTTTAAAAACGGGGACAAACACTGTCTCAATCAAGTTACTACTGCAAGCACAGGGACAAATTTACATCAAGGATCACTTGGTAAACGGGCAGTAAGGCGATCACAGCATCACTTCTGTGACATTTTTTGCCAAAAAAAAAAAAAATGTATGACTCGGGTTAAATTATGAGGCAGCATAGAGAAAATCCTGAGATGATCTGTAATGAGGTCCTCATTAGGGTTGGGGGCACAGTGCTCCGAGAAAGGAGCAGATGGGGAATCTAGGTCATACGGTCATGAATCAACCCGTTAGCAGCAAGTACACCATAGGCAGAACTTGAAAAGGACCAAGATGGAAGGCACACAGGAGTTCTTTGTACTGCTGTATCTTTTCACAGACACGAATTGTTCCAAACAAACTGTTCTTTCTGAATGTTAAGACAGACAGACTGATAACCAAGGTTGTTTCTGAACTGTGGGGATGGAATAAATGGCAGTCGTGGGTACATCAGTGCTTCCCAAAGGGCGTTCTGCAGAGAGACGACATTGCGGTAGCTACCAAACGGCGTCAGTCAGGGGAGTCTCCCTGTCAAGAATATTGTCACGCCTTTAATCCCAGCACTCCGGAGACAGAGGCAGGTGGATCTCTGCTAGTTCAAGGCCACCCTGAGCTACACAAAATTGATCCAGTCTAAAAGAGAAACAGAGCTCACCCAAAGGTGATCCCAGCACTAGGGAGGTGGAGACAGGAGCGATATGACTGGGCAGAGAGAGGATTATAAGGTGGGAGGAGACAGGAGCTCAGTGCAGTCAGTCTGAGGAGCAATCTGAGGACAAGCTCGCCCCTTTGGTCTGAGCATTGGTAAAGGAAAGAACTCCCTAGTGGCTGACCATTCTGCTTCTCTGATCTTCAGCATTAACCCCCATATCTGACTCTGGGTTTGCATTAATAAGACCAATTAGAATTTGGGCTACAGAAAATCGAGTGGTACGGGGGTAAATGACATCATAACAAAGGCTTTTAAATAGGAGAGTTCTCTCAAGGGAGAGCCACCATTAAAAGATCATCACCAAGAACTCACTAAAGCATATTGGATGGACAAGATGGACTGAGCATCCGCATGGTCCAGGATGAACCAAACGACCCACTAACCTCATGACCATCCTTTAGTCAGAATGACTTCCATATGTTGGCATCTCCAGAGTCCTTAGGGGAAAAGAAGGGCTTGCCACACTCCCTCAGAGCACCAATGACTTGTCAGCAAATCAACACTGCTGACTGTTGGAAGAAAAGGAAAAGTCACTATTCAGGAACTGCACTTTAGCGAGTTATTGAAGGGGAAGCGTTTTGCACAACACTAATGAAAATCTCCCTTGGGCCTAAAAAGAGACATTTCTTACAGTTGTCGTGTTTAGCCCTCATGTCTAGCAAAGTGGAAAACAAACATCTGCACTTGATTTTAAAAATTCTTAGTTGTCTTTTTTTTTCCCCATAACTCTCTTCTCTGAAAAGAATCTCAGTTAGCATGCCTTCCTCGTGTGACTGCAGAGTTTTTACTTTGGGGGTGATTTTATTTGCTCATTCCAACCTGTTCTGCTGCTGCAGCCAAGAGTGCAAACTACCATGGTAAACAGGATCACATGCTTTATGGTCTGTACTTCAGAGCTGCAGAGAGTTCAAGATTCACGGCTCAAGGATCAAACTCCACACCAGGTTCCATGACCTTTCACCCCATCCAGGTCTACCACAGGAGCGGGCAGCATCTTCTGTGCCAGCCAAGCACTGTCAGCAATTGCTGCAGAAATCCCAGCTTGATTTCTTGCTGGGTAAATCAACTGTTCTTGCTGCACTACTTCTGTAACATCTGGAGGTGGCCACAAACATGAGGACATGTGCCCAAGGTTGGCACTTTCAGCCAGAACTCTTTGTCCTGGATCCCCAGAAACAGTGTTACCAGATCTGTTCTGTCGGATGATGTGCTCAACACAAGGACAGGGCCCTAAAGGGAGCAGAGAGGTTCTCGGAGATCAGCAAGACCTGAAAACCAGGTTGTCTTGTGGCAACTGTAACTGTCAGTACAAGTAGACTTGGAATGGGGTGACATCTGAGGTACCATTTCAATTTCAAAGGAAGCCCATGATGGATGCTGATGTAGGTTCTCCATCATCCATGGCCCTTGCCTCCAGCTGATGCAGTGTACACTTCCACCTAGGCCAAATTGCCCTACACCCCACACCATTCTGTGCTTCTCTTGTCCCTGAGAAAAGGCTCAGAATCCAGCATGGAGCGGATGCTCCGGCCAGGCTGTCAAGCTGAGCTGGTGAGACTCCCAGCCCCCTTCCTTTACATGAACCACACAGTTCTCTGCCATTCACTTTTGGCCAGTTCCTTCGAGCTGAACTTGACCTGTTTCCCATAGATGAAGACCTGACATGTCTCAGCAATACTCTAAGTCTATACCAGAGACCAGAATCTGAACATTAAGAGCCTTTGTATCAGATTATCCAACAAGACAAATGCAGCCTGTACAAATCTCACCAGCAATAGAAGGAATTGCCTCATTCAAACTGAAATACACCCAGGGTGTGATGTTGTCTGTGCTAACAAAGCGCCCATCATCATGGTTCTTAGTTGCTATGGTTATCGTCTCTGTTGGATTCATTTCTATAGATGGGTCATCATCAAGGCAACTTTATAACTCATCATCCAAACTAGGACACTTTTGAAACCCTAGGGATTGATACTAATAATTATATCAACATAACAGGTGCAAACAGAATGAAACTTGGTGTGTGGATGGTCACGTTTTCCACTAGGCTTTTAGCCATCTCTCACAAATAGACTTCAACAAGTGCTTGCTTGCTGATATTCGTTAGTTTTGTTTCTCTCTGTTTTCAAATTGAGGCCCTCGGTGCCCAATACATTTTTCTTCTAGATTGCCCACATTATGGGGCTATACAATGACTGTTTAGAAATATCTGTTGATTGGCCTGTGATGAGATTTTTTCCCAAGTGAAAATCAGACCTAGCTGAAAAGAGAAGAACAGAATTTTGCTGAGAAATTAAAAGTAAAACATACAAGGGAACCTTTAGCATAGAGGAGGTAATACTAGCTGAGAATAAAATTCCTTCCCAAAGACTGTCTATAGCTAATGTTACTACAGCTCGTGTTACTGATGAGAGCCCAACTACGTCCACAGAGGCGTACAAAAGCCTGAGTCTGATTGGCATAGGACAAAGCCATGGGGCTTTAGTAAGTCTGGTGCCCTGTAAAGGTGATGGGGAGTGGGGTCCAGAGGTTATTTTGTTTATAAAATAGCAATAAAACAAATAACACTAGGCAACACTGGGTCATAACTTGATGCAGTGATAAGGAGACAGATGCTTAGATTGTTGAAAGGGGAAGTCTTCCTAAACCACGCGTGATACCTACTGCTTCATTTTACCAGTGAGACAAACCAAGACTCAGGCCACGAAGCTAAATGGCTTCCTCTGAACTGTTGCCCCTCAGGGAAACTCTGAGACTATGACAACGTGTTATTATCTGTTAGTTGGATACTTTTGTGATTCTGGGAAAACTTGATCCCTCATTTCAGGGCATGGACACTTTCCCCTTTTAGACAAGATGTTGGGAAATCTCCCAATATTTTGCCAAGCAAAATGCCTCCTTTTCTTGTTTGGTGACTCCTATAAGGTTCATGTAAGCAACTGTGGTTCTGTTCTTATGAGCAATGGACTGCGAGGAGGGAGAAGGAAATTTGAGTTATAAGCAAAGGAGTGCCACTGAGCCTGTCTTCGCCTGGTCCCCACCTACCACCGCTGACATATGGGTTGTCAGATGCCAATGTCTGATTTAGAACTCTCCAGAACAAACAGAGCAGTACAAATCTCACGGGAAATTGGGGGTATAAATTTACGAGGGACCCGAGAGTTTCATTTCAAATACCTTTATAGTTTTAGCAGTTGCTGGAAGTCTCTCCTCTGTAAGGTCATTTTATTTTTCCAAACTCCTTTAATAGTTCAACAATTCTCATTGTCACAGAATTATGGGGGGGGGGCAACCCCTGGGCATCTATCATCATTTATACTTGGATCACTGAAAGGTTAAATTCATTTCCCAGAGATACACTGGGCGTCGAGAAGGGAGTATGGTTTATGCCCATAACCTCATACTGTGGCCATTTCTGGGAAGACGGGGAGGCTGAAATCTTCTCCTGGCTGAGACCCAAGCTGTCATTCGCCACAAGGTTGCTGTAGGACATCAGCACCATGCTTCCTCTGTCCCACTCTCTCTTTGACTCAAGCAGGATGACTTTTCCAGTACAAATAGTTTTTTTTTTAAAAGAAAAACAAAACAAATAAAAGGAAGGTAGAAAAAGAGACAAGCAGTAGACTTTGGAATTTCCATGAATGACAAGAATCTAAAATGAGGGAAGACATTAGTCAGAATTTTAATTATTTAGTTTACCTAATGCAAACTTGTAGATGGATGAATTCCTCAGAGCAAAGGACTTGCATCCAGTCGGCCATGCTCTTGGCTGACAGCTAAGCACAGTGAGCGAAGCTGGGTTCTGTAGGAAGCCAGAAGGAACAACTATGTGACTGACCCTGGTGGCAGAGAAAGGAGGAAGTTTCTTTCTGTCAGCTACCAACCTTAGGTCATCGGTCACCAGGTGAATGGCAATGGCGCTCTTGAGAAGATCGATGCGTTACAAGAAGAAGAAAGGAAGCCAGCCAGGAACGAGGGGCGCTTGAGGGATGACCAATGTCCCGTAGCACTCAGCGAAACAGGGAGGATTCAAGGCAAGATGTGGGGGACCTCAGGTGGAGTCAGGGATCTAAGAACAACACATGAAGGACTTCCAAAATTCTCCTGACTCAGTGTCCCAAGTGCTTAGGAGCACAAGCATGTGCTAACATGCCCAGTCGAAAGCACACCTTCTTTATCTATATGGAGTCACTCAGTATAAAATGACTTGAAGACCGGAAGTGTTACTAAAAAGAAAAAGGGTCATTTCATAAACAGAGAAACGCCGTCTCATTGGGAAAACATAGCTAGCACACATGGTGTACACCGAATCACAGAGCTTCCAAAGACACTTCCAAAGGTGAAGTCATCTTGTCATCTTATTATGCTGTAGGAGAGAGTGTTGGTGTCAGGGACGGTGCACTTTGTCTGCGGAAATGAGAGACAGATTGCTTCCCCTCACAGGGAAAAGTTTGATGCTTGGTTCACTGTATACAAGCTTTATGAGCAAGAGATCCTTATGTTTTAGGTTTGGGGGTATTTTTGTTCTTATTTGGCTTTTTGTTTGTTTTCTTGTTTCATTTTGTTTTGTTTTTGTTTTTGAGACAGGGTTTCTCTGTGTAGCCCTGGTTGTCCAGCAACTCACTCACTCTGTAGACCATGCTGTCCTCGAACTCAGAGATTCACCTCCCGAGTGCTGGGATTCAAGGTGTGTGCCACTACTGCCCGGCTGTTTTAGATACTCTTTGATATGATTTCTATAACATCCTACGCATCATACAGAATACTTCATGGCAACAGGTAAAAAAAAAATACATATGTATATATATTATAATTGATAGGTAGATGAATTCAGTTTCAACAGAGTTTTCTGAGACCCATGAAAGCTGGCTGTGTGCCCGTCCATGTGCTGAGGGTCATAAGCACTCTGTCATCAAAGTTTCAAATATATTTGGAAAGCTAAGTCAGAAAGACATAAGAAACAATTTTGACCAAAACAGGACACACCCGAGCTTCACATAGTTACTGCAGCTACAACGTCACCAGGGAAAGTGGGCACTTAAGGACAGGTAGGATGGGGCTGGAAAGTTGGCTCAGCAGTTTGGAGAACTTGCTGAGGACCTGGCACCCACACAGCAGCCCAGGGCCATCTGGAACTGCAGTTCCAGGGGTTCGGATACCCTCTTCCGACCTCATCAGGTACCTGGCAATCACTGCGCACAAACATTACATACATGCAGGCCAAACATCATATAAAATAACAAAAAGTGAATAATAATAGTAATTGTGATTTTTAAAAAAAAGGAAAGAAAGAAAAGAAACATTTGAAAGGGATTTGGGTAAGAGAAAGATTCCAGGAGTGGGTGTGTTGAGAGCAAAGGTTGAAATGAAAGGTAATGATCTTAGCTTCCCAGAAGCAAAAACCAGAACGTACTGGCTGGAGAGGATGGGGGGGGGTGTTAGATTCAGATACTAACCCTGCCCTCCAGCTGAGTGGAGCAGAGTAGTCTCCGAGGTTTTTGTTGGCCTGTCCTTCACCATCCAAAACATACTGGACGTGCTGGAGTGCAAGCTTTTCAAACAGTGAGGAGGGACTGTGGGCCGGAGTACCCTACAGGAGATGGAGGAAGCACAAGCCCTGTCTGAACTTCACGCAGGGAGCACAGGTTTTCTATACCCAGCAGAGCGTGATGGTATAAAACACTGAACTCTCTGGGACTGCGGGATTGATTTCTTTGGCAGGGGAGAGCAGAGGAGCTTTGCTTCTCTCTGGAATGAAGACGCTGTTTCTCTTCAGTGCTGAAGCAGGCGGGGGACAGAGACTGGTATTCTCAGAAGCCAAAAGGATGATGCCACCCCACTCTGACACCTTGCTCTGTGCCCGGTGCTCTCTTAACATTCCCACGGCATCTCTTCCTCTCCATCCTACACTGACTTTCTAGGACCTTAAGGGTTTTCTCTTTATTCGGGTTGGTACGGTGCCTAGTTACTACAAGATCAGAAGCTCCCTGAAGTGGAGCACCGCTTCTTCCTTTTCGGGTGCCCCTTGAGGTCAGGATACTTCGATGCTCCGAGGGGGCGGGGTACGTGTTAGTGCCTGCTGATGGGATCTGGGGGGAGCCAAATCCACAGCAGTTCTTCCAACCCCCGCCCCCATATGTAGCAGCATGACATGGGTAGAGAAAACCAACTTCTCGACAGGAACTCCACAAGAGGCAGCCCTGATAAACTGGCCCGTGCTGTGTTGCGCTGTCTCTGAAATTCTGAGCAAACAGCTGATTTCCCCTATCTCATGACAGGGTGCAAGAGAGGAAGCCCAGCCTTGAGCCGGTCCTGGTGCCTTCAATGAAATGCACGTAGCATTAGGAGAGCGTGTTGTGGGGGAACAATCACAGGGCATCATAGAAGGGGATGAGCTGAGCAAAAATGGCTCTATTTAACCCTGCACCTTTCAAAGGAACATTTCTGCTCCATCCGTTAGCCACCAGAAGAGCTGGAAATAGTTAATGAGCGTCAGTATATGCAGAGCACTGAACTGGGGCTGGCAGAGCACACGGTTAAATGCTTAAAGCTCAGCTTGAAAAATGAGCAGGACTGGCCTTCCAAGCCTGGCAATACGCCCAACAAAGAAAGATTCAACAAACACCAAAATGTTTTTAAACGCATAGATTAGTTGCCAAGAATGAAAATTACATTCTTAAGTCCCCCTAAAACACACAGAGGAGACAAAACACCTAAACAAGACAAAAACATCTAGAAAAAAAAAATCAATTCCTCGATGTCGGGGGATGGCAGTGGGGACTGGAAGAATAAACATATATATGCTCCTGAAACTTCAATGTGTTCACATCTGTGGATTCTGTAGGTTTAGAGAGAGAGAGAGAGAAAGAACCTGTATTTCCACAATCCCAAGACTCAGCAGCTGATTCTGGGACCAGTCTCCAGGCTTCCTGTGGGATCCTGGTATCCAGACATTGCAGGTGGATCTGGTCAAGGCTTTGAGCCTGGCTGAGATGAGAACTGGAAACAGAACCCCCAAGCTAAGTTGTGACCCTCAATTAGCTGTCTCTGCAGTTCAGTAAATGAGCTACAACCAGACCATGCTAAACTGAGAGAGTTCCCAGTTTGGGTTAGACTCAGGATGAAGAAATAAAGTCTAATGCTGTGCCTCTGTCTTGCACAGATGGTGGCTCAGTTTTACCTCTGTCGTCTAGGAACCCTTAATTTGGCAATTAGTATTAAAAAATTTGGACTTTTCAGCTAATATACTCATGAAGTCTTTGATAGAATCAGTGGCAACATAAAGTCTTTGATGGAATCAGAAGGATACTTTGGACAATCTACACTGAAGGCAGCTTTTCTCACAGGCTGTGAATATGCACACACACACAATACACACACATAAACATACATATGCATACATATACATATACGCACTTACACAACACACATACACATACATGATTACACACATACTCTTGTGTATACATAACACATACATATGCACACATAAAAACACAATACACACATATGCACACATACACATACTTAGACACACATATATGTAACACATACATATGCATACGTATACTCACAATCTCAGTTAGAGAACAACTAACACTTACACATATCTAAGAACAATTCACTATTGCCAAGAATGAGCAGACAGAATCTTCAGGGCTAGACTTGAAAGAACAAGATGTCAATCTGAAGGAGCAAAAGAACAAATGTATTTGAAAATACTAAACCCATGGCTAAATACATAAATAGTTAAGGCCATACACCAAAAGAGAAAAATGGCAAAAATCATGAGACAAGAACAAGTCACTGTGAGGCTGGGAGAAAAGATATGAATTTAATTCCCCCAAAGCAAAGGTGTCATTGATATTAGAATGCAACGTGCACTTTAACTACAGATCAGTGAAACCCAGAGAGGCTGTGAGAACTGCACAATGAACTGCTATGGTCTGTGACTATAACATGTATGCACAGATTACCCATTATCCAGCC
This sequence comes from Ondatra zibethicus, assembly GCA_004026605.1. NCBI lineage: Eukaryota > Metazoa > Chordata > Mammalia > Rodentia > Cricetidae > Ondatra > Ondatra zibethicus. Next base: position 40,536 of record PVIU01014904.1, on the reverse strand, counting down.
GGAGAGATAAAGAGATAGAAAAAAATTAAACAGTATTAAGAGAAATGGAAGCTAGAAAAGAAAAGTCAGTGTTTAATTGGAATTTGAGATTAGGGGGTATGAATAAGAATACGTATTTAAAGACTTGAAGACAGTGGTCTCAGAAGGATAGAGTAAAAAACTAAATGATGCTAAAATACCCTTATTGAGCTACAACACACACACGATACACATATACAACACACAAACACAACATACACATGGAGTATTGTAAAAAAAAATTTAAGCAGTCAAAGGAAAAAAATGAGAGAAAAGGCAAAAGCAGAAGGCAGGGCAGCAGAAAGGAATTGGAGAGGGGAAGAAAAGATAAATTACACATAAAACAATTACAATAAGCTGCTCTACCTCAGCAAAAACACTGCAAGACAATGGGATATTTCCAAGCACTGAGTGGGAAATGATTTTCATCTAGATTCTACCCAGGGCTGAACCACTAAACAAAGGTAGAGATAACTTTGCAGGAGCACGAAGGGGTAAAATCTCACTGCTGCACTTTGTAAAAGTCAGGGCAAACACCAGGGAAAGAAGGGAGAGGTTACTGAAATGACAAACAGCACAGTGGATTTCTCTCAGGTTTTCTGTGACATGAGAAACCTCAGAAATGTAGACCCAAAGCCCCTGGGAAAACAGACAGCCTTGTAGAAATGCTGTCGACAAAAAGGCGTGAGCTAACAGTTAGGGACAGAAGGGACAGCAAGACCAGATTCCCTCCATGCAGGTCTCTCTGCAGGGCATTGGCTCTCCCCCAGCTATGGGAGGAACGTTTGTAGAATGAGTATTTTATGATCCACCCTTAGACAAGGCAGGGTAACCATTGGTTTTTTTTATTGCGGTGGGTTTTTGTTTGTTTTGTTTCTAGCTAGTCACTACGCAGAAAGGCAGGAGAAGGTTAGAGCAATGCTTCTTGGTTTCCCAGCTGCTTTTGAGGTCTAGTGTCTACTGTCCCCCTTGGGAAAAAGGGGAAATGAGCTGCTGCTGTCTTAGGAGAGAAGGGGAACAGGAGGAAGCCAGAAAGAGGCCCTTGCAGGGTCCTTCAGTTCAGAGTACTGCAAGTACTGGGGATGCAAGCGGCATCCTTTGGGAACATCTTTTTCTGCAGCACAATAAAATAAAATAGATCCAGACCTAGATCGAGAGACTATGCCACTATTCACAAACCGGCAACCAGGGGCTGCACTGTTCGGAGTGATTTCAGCCCAAATCAGAATCAGATGCAGGATGAGTTGAGGTCTGAATCAATAACAAGATGCAATGAACAGAAAAGCAGCTGTGGGCGGGGGAGGGGATGATGGTGGTGGTGGTGAATGGTCTGGCAGTCAAAAGCAATGACTCCACTTACAGAGGACCCTAGTTTAGCTCCCAGCACCCACATCACACAGCTCACAGCCACGTGCAGCTGCAGTTCTAGAGAATCCAACGCCCTCTTTTGGCCTCTACGGGCACCCACGTGTTGTGTGGTGTACATACATACATTCCAGCACACACATGTATACACCTAAGATAAATAAATCTTTAAAAAAAATTAGCAGGGAGAAAAGCAAAGGTGGGTAGAATTGATGGCATTTCTGCTACAGGAAGGATTCGAGATACACACACTCCATCCTCTGGGACAGTCTACGCTGGCTGCAGGAGGGCGGCAGCCTGGTGATAGCAGAGGGCTCCTTTGGTGTCCCTGCACCACAGTGTACTTCCCATAGCACCTTCTACGCACCGACCTTGGGTATTGGGTGTCGTTTCTTGAACGTGTTCCCTGCTAGCCTCGAAATTCCTCAAGGCAAGGACATTTTTTTTTCCTGCTGTGTGCCCCAGCGTGGCACATAACCGTTGCCATTGTCATAAAGAGCACGTGAAAGAGACCCAGGTTCCACACGCAATTCCGCTCATCTTCCCGGGGAGCCAGGGCTACGGAAAGCGGAGGTCAAAAGCAACCAAGTCCACACCCGAGGCGTGCGTTGTATCTTACACCAGTTGTGAATGAACGGCATATGTTCGTGAACAAATACATTGGACTTGGGGTATGACTTAGAAACACAAGCTAAAACTTTGTCTCTCAATTCATTGCTTCTAGACTTTACTGGCTAATTCCAAGGGAAAGGCAGACTTTGATCATCTGTCTAATACAATATCATGTATCTCACCCCCAGGCAGAAGAGATAAAAGCCCGTGTTTTGGATAAAACTTTCTACAAGCTTGCCATAGCCGCACTCAACACCACTTAACGATTAGTTATTTCACTTCCCTGACACCTTCCCACAGACCCCAGGCCGCAAGAACCCTGAAGATCTGGTACTATCCACAAATCGCTTAGTGTCAGAGGCCCCACCTGGAGCTCACCGCAAGCCCCACTCCTCATAGACACGCCCCTCATCGTCCATGTTCTCAGCTGTGCTGTGAGAACAACACTCTTTAGGCCCCTTGTGTGGTATGGTCTGCAGTCAAAACAAGAAACCCAGAGTGACTGGCACAATGGGATCGTCAACATCCCACACCGCCCCTGCCAGCAGCCCTGTGGAGTCAGGTGAACACTGGCCAAGACTGTTTTTTAGTGAACTAAGTCGGACACTGTGCTCACTCAAAGTCCTGATGGCCTGAGTGTGACCCTCTGATCACAGGGCCAAGGGCAAAGAACAAGTGTGCCATTTCGAGCCCTCATCGGCAGCCAACATGAACACGGCTGAGACCTCCAGAGAGCAGGTTAGTGGGCGGCTTTGGAAAGACAGAGTTGTATATCTTTGGGTGACAGGCCTGGCCCAAGCGCTCCTTCTGTAGAAGCCCATAAAGTGTGGCTGTGGCCCTGGACACCTTTGCCCATAGTGAGTAGCAGTCTTTTCCTCTCTGTGCCTTCTCGGGCTCCTTGCAATGTCACCTCTCCCCTCTTTCCTGGGAGCTTGCAAACACCCTCCCCCCTTTCTGCTGGGTCCTTTCTCCACTGCCATCCTTAAGATAACTCACAGCACATTCGACTCGTGAATTTATGGCAAGAAATGCCCACCAGCAATTTCTGCTTTGAAATCCACCCCGAGTTGCACCCCTAAGAGCCCCCAACTTCAGCGCTGTCAGCTCATCTAACAGCCGCTTCAGTGTGGTTTAGGAGTGATCTTTTCCCCAGGGAGCAAGCTCTGTGGAGGATGCTCTGCCTTGTGAACCCGACTGCGGGTGTTCCCAGGTGCCAGGAGGTAGGGAAGGAAGAAGGGGGCTCCATCTTGGAAGAGGGTGTCATCGTATGCAGCGTTCTTGCAGAGGCTTGCATTTCTTGTCGTGTGGACCTAAATGAGATTGTCAAGGATCCGATTTCAGCTTGCCTAGAGAATGAATCAAAGTGCTCCAAGCTCTTTGGGTCTGTCTCTGCAGCCTCCTCCCTCCTCTCTCTCTCTCTCTCTCTCTCTCTCTCTCTCTCCTCCTGGTTGACTTAGCTCACTGAGCAAGAGTCTGCTTCCTTCTTACACTGAGTTTGTTTGTCTAAGAGGTCCTGCTCCATTCCAGCCACCTCTTCTTGTTTGTCACCCCCCCAGCCTTGGGATAGCTAATGGCAGGTTCTTCTCTGTTAAGGGACAGCAAGTGCGGAGAGGGGCAGAATCTTCTTCCATGTTCTCAAGAGAGCAAGAACTCAGTCAGACCTTAATGCTGTCTCGGCACTGAAAGAAACAGAAGGCATGGGCTCAAATTCTGAGCAGCCTTGCTCTCATTCTGGCAAGACGAAAACTCCAAATAATTTATGAACCACACGAGCAACTAGTAACCAGTACAGTCATCACTCTGGGCAAGAGACAGATGTGTGCATAGGAGGGTTATGACTTTGGGGAGGATGTGGAGTCAAAAACTTGACCCAGTGTAATGTGGAGTTTCACAGCACTATCTGGGAACTGTGACTCTCAGGTCTGGAGCAAAAACACAGTGTAAAACCACAGGTCAGATTCCTCTAGGAACACTAAGATGCCCCTGGGCAATGGAGTATACTTACAGGCACATTCCTGTTCCCTTCAGAGGACCCACAGGTGGGAATGGAGTCTACGGGGACATTTACTATGCTGATAAATCACTTGCTAAAGGGAGATGAGGGGCCCTACCCCAGTCCCTGCCCTGTCTGTGTGCATACCAGAGACACCGCATGGGAGGGGCTGTGATAAGCACCAGGTCACCCCTGCTTTTTTTTGACAGTTCCCTTTTCAAAGTGAACTCTCAGGGAAGCAGCCCTGTGTCTGCAGCCTAGGGTGAGGCTTGCGGACGGACGCTGAGAGGGGCTGATAGGTACAGGGACCTCTGGTGATAGCTGCAGTTATATTTAGTGCTGAGCTCAAGTTACACTTGCGGCCTCCAGCAACGTGCATGGTGAACCCCAAGAACAAACACGAGTGCAGGGCCAGTAAAAATAAAAAGAGCAAAGTGCGCGACTCCAGAGAACAAATAGGCACAGCCCCAGCCCCTAGGTAGAGAGATGACGGGGCAGGCGGAGTCTGCAGCCAAGGTCATGGAAGAGGCAGGAACTGCAGAGGGGCCTTTTCCCACAGTTAAGAGGTCAAAGCACGGAACGCGAAGAAGGTACCTACCTGCCTTAAACATCCCCTCTCTCGCTGCCCCGCCTTTAGACAGAGAACTATGCTTAAGAAACCTTGAAGTCACGTCAACTCCTTGGCCCCAGTTCCCCCAATAAATAGGAGGGAACTGAGCTGTGCAATTACCTAACCCTCTCTCCAAGCTCACGGAATTTTCTAGCTCCCTTTGCTGGAAGCTGAGAAGCATCCCTGCTCTTTCCTCCAAACACTGTTGTCATAGTGACCGACCTGTTTCCCCTGACCATGCCCTCCAAACAATCAATTGAGCAAAGAGCACACGTACTTTTTTCTCAGAACTGCACTTTAAAGTTTAACGGCCTGCTTTTGCTTTGTGTAGCAGGAACCCGAGGCATGGGTAGTCTAGCCGAAAGAGGAAATTGCCCTCCCTAGGTAGACGGTGTTCTCCAGGGCCCCCACTAGGTGAGAGGCTGTCCAGTTCACCCCACACCTCACGCCCTTCATGATCAGCTGATCCCTTCAGACAGGGCAGGACCTGCATTCTGTCAACAGCCTGGGAGCAGCTGTCTGGCAGCGAGGTGAGAAGTCCGGAGGGTGTGTCTCCTAATCCCCCAGCCTCTTCCCAGTTTAGGCAGCATTTTATAAATGTCCACCTTTGCTGTCTAGGACACCTCTGCTCTTTGTTTCAGATGTCAATCTGGGGTGTAGAGTTTTCACATATAGTTTGTGTGGTTATGTTCACAAAGCATGGCATGTTTCTATTTACTTTTGCAGACCACACATTGCTTAAAGGGAAGGACATCGTTGGATTAAGGGTTAGGACCTAGTCTAGTGCTATTGGAAGGTGGAGGAAGTTGCAAAATGTGGGACCTAATGGAAAGTCTTTAGGGACTGTGTCCTTGAAGGAAGCAGTGGGACACACCCCTTCCTTTTCCTCTTTTGTTTGTGGGGTGTTCCAATGAAGATGTGCTGCTAAGCCACAGGCCCAGAGCAACACAATCTGACCACTTGTTGAAATGGCAAGCCAGGAGAAATATTTTTTCTCTCTCTAAGCACATTGTCTCTATCTAAGCAGATTTATTATAGTAACATAAAGCTGACTATCAGATCTTTAAATCATGAATTCCTTCGACGCTGGTGAAATCCGGGAATAGATCCCCCACCCACCTGCTGATGTAACAACACTCAAAACCTGCCTACAGTTTGGGAAAGATCACCTTCCCTTAGCAAGGAAGGGTTTAGGTTTCAAAAATGAAAAAGTGTGAGCCTCTAAAAAAGAGAGAGAGAGAGAGAGAGAGAGCAAGAAGAGGCTAGGTGTTTATATTCATCACCCCTTTCCATTTTCCAGGGAATTGGGGTCTAGTTTGGTTGTCCCCCATCTTCATGGGCCTGCAGGACAGACAACATTGCCGCCATTGTGCCAGCGGCTTCACAGCCCTTCCGCTGTGAAATATCGGGGTTCTTCCACTCCAAAAGCAATGCTCTTCTCACTAAGCCTCAGGATTCCATGCTTATTGCTCATCTCATTTCTATTATGTGTTGATGGATGGAGCCCTACAAAGAATGGTACCCAAAACCAAGTGAAAACACATGTGGATCAGACAACTCCGTAAATGTTGAAGATGCTCTTTGAGGGTGGGGTTTGGAGAGAGAGATACAGATTGAGCAGGAGTGAGCTGATGTCCAGCTGAGCATACATTATCAGCTCTTTAATATCAAATTCTAGAAAACTCAAACTGGCTAAGAATTTCCCTGATCAAGTGTTGCTTGGGGAAAGAGAAGGAAATCTCTGAAGGTGATGAGCAAGTGTGTTCACTGCTGTGGTTGGGGCACTCCCTCTAAAATGTATGTTGAAATTTAATAACCACTGTGACGACGCTAAGAGGTAGAGCCGAGAACACAACGGTAAAAACATCATGTTAGAGAGAGAAGCGACCCCTCCTCATTCCCAGAATTCCAAGGGGCCTCGATCACTCACCGACATCTAGAGCTGCAGGGAATCAGTCCCTTCTATTTATAACAAGTTATCCAGCATGAGGCTCATTACAGCAGCACAGAGGACCTGTGATGCTTGGAGGAGTCTATTTCTTGCTCTTACTGGAAGGACACTTTTCTCTGGCTGTAGGATTTCGCGGTGGTGGTTTTGTTCTTTGTTACCCTCCTGGGATCAAGATGTCTGTCTGATCAGAAATCTGGGGAACTGGGGAATTGGGGTAAAAATTCTCTTTCTCTGAGTCCCATAGAT
>PVIU01014904.1:21466-33641 GCA_004026605.1 Ondatra zibethicus | reverse complement strand
CAATCTGATCTTCCAGCTAGTAAACCAAAAGAACTTCTATTGTTTACCTATTACCCAAATGGGAGTAATCTTTTATAGCAGGAAAAAAAGATAGACTGTGATGGTCACCACATTGTAGTGATGACTTTATGGGCATATAAAGATGCTCAAACATATCAGCTTGTGTATTTCAAGTGTGCAGTTTACTATGCGTCAATTATGCCTCAATAAGGCAGTCGCAGATTTCAAAACTTCTGCAATGGCTTTCATTATTTTCAGAATAAAATCAGCATTCTTTACAGTGGATTATGTAATGCTCCTTCCTTCTTTCTTTCCTTCTCCCCATTATTATTGAATGGTAAATTCTTTGTGTGGCAAGCCGGGTTTTCACAGTCTATTGGCCTCCAGTGCTTAATGCAATCATTAATACAAAGATACTCAATTATTAATGGAGAAGGGGCAGAAAATCATTAGAGGGCAGAGTGATATAAAATGAATATTCTGGAAGAGGCCAGAGGGAGGGAGAGAAGCAGGGCTGGGTTGCCATGAAAGCCTCCGTGAGGAGGGGGCTTCCAAAGGACGGAAGAGCGACAGCAGGGGCCTTCCCGAGGAAGCAAAGATGGGGGGCACTGGCGCCACCTTGTCAGGTAGGGAGCGCAGGCTCATCTAGATAGCAAAGCACCTCAACTCTCCTCACTAAGGTGGAATTTGGCACATGCAGCCTGGGGTTGATTTATTATTATTATTATTATTATTATTATTATTATTATAATGCTAGGATCAAAGTTAGATGCAGAATGGCAATAAATAGTAAAGGAGGAACTTTGAAGATGAACTTGAGCTCTGGGTACCGAGGACTCTTCTCAAAGCAAGTCTGAAATATCACAGGCAGGTGATGCTGCTAGACAAAGTGCACTAGAGCATCCTCGGGTCACTGCCTTCCCATCCTCCCCATCCTCAGGGCATTCAGCAGTTACACAGTCCAAGTGCTCTAGGATGCTGCTCCTGTGAGGACCCCATGAGGGAGAAGGCAGTGCTGGGGATGCACAACAGTAGCTTGAGTCTTGAGAGGAAGCCAGGAGGACCAAGGACCGGGCCCTCAGACACCCTGCTCTGATGTCTCACTCTTTTCCCTGACTTCAAGGTCAGGACTGGGCTGGACTTGAAACCCAACCCCTTCTGTCTAAACTCAGCAGGAAGTACTTAGGGGCCTGCCATTTATCTGGAGGGAAGAGAGAGGAAGTAAAACAACTGAAAGACTCTGTGTGTTTTTCATACCGTGCCAAAGCCTCACGGACCTGTGTCTGCTGAATGCCTCTGCGGGAAAGCTTGTGAAGGACTTTGTAAACTGGCCTGTTGTCCCGCATCTCAGCAGCGGTGCATTCAGACAGTGCTCTGGGTTCACCTGGGATTTCCGTAGCCAAGCTCTCGGCTCCTCAGGACAGCCAGCTCTGAGGAAAGGGAACCGTGATGATTTCTGTGTTGACTCAATGCCTGGGTTGATGGTGTCTCTTTGGAGGTTTCATCTATAATTCTCATGAAGCCGAGTGACCTGCCAACAGATCTGAGGGTCACACTTCCCTCCCCCATTCCTATAGAAACAAATCCTAACTAAACAGTAAGTTTCTATTCTAAATGTCAGCTCCACAAACTGAGGTGTCTGGTGGACATAGACCCTGTCCAGAGTTCAACAGTTTTGAGCCAGGTTGTTGTGACATACACCTATAGTCTGCTACTTGAGACGCTGAGGCAAAAGGATCACTTGAGTCTAGGATTTTGGAGCCAGCATGGGAAACAGCGAAGCATTGTCTCTTAAAATATTAATAAAACAATAATGTATTTTTATTAAATACCTATAGTGTGCCAGGTTCTTTGAGTTAACATTTCAAGAAGTTATATTAACTTTGTCTTGTAGTTGATTGTTAAGGCCAGAAGGTAAATTCCCTTCCTCGAATCACTAGCTATTCCACCAGCGAGTAAGAAACATGAGATTTAAACAGTATCTTCTGACTCCAGCACTTTGACTCTTTTCCATTGTGCTACAACGGCTTTGGTAGGAATCCATTTGCATTGGGTCCCTCCTACCATGCAGGGCCTCCCTGTTCCCACGATTCACATATATCCAGCAGCTATATAAAGGTACCCATTTCTTGAAATGGGGGGGGGATTCTCTTTAACCTTAATTTTTGGTTGAAAATTTAAAGTCAGCCAAGCACCAGGATTTCCTGTCTTCAGACAGTGCCGTTATTAAACATGAGGGAAGGGCGAGAGCTAGCTGAGAAGAAATAGTCTGTAAGCCCAATGCAATGAACCCCAGCAGGAACTCACATGGCAAAAACGGACCAAGTAATGAGAAACACATTTGTGCTCCCCAAGCAGCCCGCAGAGAAAGGAGAAACAGGGATGCGGTCTTTGTTGTGAACAGTTGGGTTGCAGAGAGCTCGTCATCCATCAAAACAGCAGACGGAGTGTGCCTGAGAGGGAACAAAGCCTAGCTCTGTCCCTGTGGGCAGAGCAAACAGGTAGGGCAATGGCTTGAGGCGCTTTGCCCTCATCAAAGAGGTTCACAGAGTGGAGAGACAGAGAGACTCCACGCTCACAGCTGCAGGGAAGGGGATCGCTAGGCAAGTAGCAATCACTTCTCTGAGAGAGGACCCTGGAACATGGCCCACATCAACACCGAGAAAGGGGAGCTGTGTCTTCAACCTCTGGAGGACACTCTGCAGGTTGTCTAGGCAGGTTATGAAAATCCACAGCAGCCCTTAGTGTCCGTGATTATAGGAGCTACAGTTATATTAACCTTGTCTTGTAGTTGAATGTTAAGGCCAGAAGGTAAATTCCCTTCCTCGAATCACTAGCTATCTTACCAGCCAGTAAGAAACATGAGATTTAAACAGTATGGCCATAGTCCCATGGTGCAGAGAGAAGATTCCAGAAGGAATGAGAAGCAAATACTCCCCCTTGTAAACTCCTTCAAACATGGGTTTCACAGTGTCAAGAAAAACCCCAGGTCATTTCCCCATTCACCTCAATATCTCGCCTCTAATATTATCCAGCAAAGCATGTGAGATGTTATTGTCAAATATAGAATTTGTAACAGTTATTAATACTGATGCACTTGTAATCCCAGCACTCGGAGTTCAGAAGAGGTGCGCTTGAGGCTACACTGGGATGCACACTGATTGGCAGGACAGCCTGGATGGAGTTCAGGACCCTATCTCAATAAAATAAAATAAAGGTTTCTTCTTTTTCCTGCATTTGAATAATTTTGAAAAAAATTTTTTTAATGTCTTACAAAATTTTGCAAATTTATATAAATGCTGTGGATTTTCATCTTATTCCTGGGTGTCCTTTTGGTCCTTCAGCAACTGTTTCCAGGAGAACGATGCTCTCTTGACTACTAGAGGGCTGTGCGGGCTGGAGAGACGGCTCAGCGGTTAAGAGCATTGCCTGCTCTTCCAAAGGTCCTGAGTTCAATTCCCAGCAACCACATGGTGGCTCACAACCATCTATAATGAGGTCTGGTGCCCTCTTCTGGCCTGCAGGCATATACGCAGACAGAATATTGTATACATAATAATAAATATTTAAAAAAAATAGAGGGCTGTGCTCAGTTTCTTCAAAGGCTGCTTTGCTCCTGGTGAGAGGTACCGTCTGTACCCTGAGGACTGATACCAGGAAAGTTTTAGCCACAACTGGTACCCATCGGTTTCTCTGTGAAGGATGTCAAAATACGGATGAGATCAATGGTCTTTAGACCCCACAAAGCCGTTCACAGAGTGTTCCTTTGGGGACAACTCTAGTATTCACTCATAGCTGAGATGGGGACAACCTGAAACACAGCTGGAAAAAGCATCCAGTTTGGGGATCCACCCCAGGATCCACACCATGGGCATCTACTCTAGTGACACACCATTTGTTCAAGTTGAAAATTGACCTAGCTGTGGAATAAAGTAAGTTTCTAAATCAAAATGAAGAAGGAAATAATATTGTCTCTTAAAAAGAAAAAAAAAAGGGGGGGGAAGATATTCTGAGAAATCATAACCACATCTTAGAGACATGCCATGTTGGTTGCTTGCCTGTGTAGCTCATATAGTGTTGTCAGAAAGAGTACTGACCCCATGACACATCATCTTACTGGCAGACTCACACACATGGCCACAGAGGCACCATGCGTAACTGCTACCGTGGGCCAGCTCACACTGTAGGACCGAGCTAAGATGCTATTAGACAATCACAGTTGAGAAACCGTGCCCCCCCCCACCCAGTCCAAATTCATAAGTTGAACTTCCAACCCACGGCACCTCAGGGTGTGACCTTATTTGGTAATAGGGCTGGTGTGGACGCAGTCAGTCAGGATGAAGTCATCCGGGTGAGACTCGAGGCTGTCTGGCAGCTTCATAAAGAGAAAGCGTTTGGAAGCATACACAGGGGAGATGGCATGGGTGACGGTAACCATTAGAGCCATGTGTCCGCAAGCCAGGAAATACCAGCCATTGCCAGGATGGGTTCTCCCTCAGTCGTCAGAGGAAACCAGTGGCCACTGTGAGACATGCAAGGCTGCTGCTCAAGGTGCCCAGTCCGGTGTGGGTTTTTTGTTTTGTTTTGTTTTGGTTTTTTGTTTTTTTGGTGGGTTTTCTTTTGTGTGTGTAATAAATAAGGCAGTCATAGCAAACTAAGACACACTACAGCTATCATAAATCTTCAGGTCTCAAAGGAATGAGGAAGCAGAAATTTTGGTCTAGTCAAAGCAGCAGACAATCGCCCACAGCTCTGGCTCTGTGTTGCTTGCCGCATCGAAGGTCCACAGCCCTTATTTTCATGCCTCTGTGCTGAAGGGGACAAAAAAAGAAAACAAACCTCAGGAGGCACTGGCCATAGTCCCATGGTGCAGAGAGAAGATTCCAGAAGGAATGAGAAGCAAATACTCCCCCTTGTAAACTCCTTCAAACATGGGTTTCACAGCACTGAGGCAGTTCCACTATTGAAACACATACTCACCCCCTCACTGCAGTTCCCTCCCCAACACTTAGTAATCAACACTACTCACTGGGCCTTTTGAAGGGTCATTTAGAAAGGCCTGTCTCTTTAAAATTTGTATATGGAGTCTGAAATGCCACTCTAAAGCCATAAATGTGTATTTAACTCCTAAATATACATTCAGTGTTTTCGGGAACGGGGATAATCTGTTCCTGAGTGCTGTCTCGCACGAACCAGACGAATGTGTTTCCTTAGGATTCTTTAGCAAACTCTCAGAACATTAGATCTTGACCTAAGAACCAGTCAGATTTATTTTCCCAGATAGATTCATTTATAGAAAGACCAAGTTCAAACTGCAGCACTGGACATTCAAATGCAAAGCAACTGGAGCGTTTTTTATTTGAGCGTGGAACAGAGCAGCAGCAGGGACTTCAACTTCTTGGCGGTGGTGTTTCTCTCCTGTGTGAACTGATGAAGCGGAATGTTAGCTGAGTCTTCTGGAAGAAAACCAATTAGCCTGCGCTGCTATTTGAGACTCACAAATGAAGAGACTTTTTATGCACAAATGTAATCCTTGACTTAAGAACTTCATCATGGCTACACAGTGGTGACGCATGCCTTTAATCCCAGCACTCGGGAGGCAGAGGCAGGAGGATCTCTGTGAGTTTGAGGCCATCCTGGTCTACAGAGAGAGCCAGGGCGGTTACACAGAGAAACCCTGTCTCAAAACAAAGAAACAAACAATGAAACACCCCATTGTGTGTGCTCTTTGATGAGTTCTGAACTTGATGTAATCCTCAACTCCTAAATGATTAGTATTAGAAAGTAATAGTAAACATGGTAAGAAATTTAGGCCAGGCATGGATGGTTCCCATACCTATAATCCCAGCGCTTGGAAGGTTGAGGCAAGCGGCTCATAAATTTGAGGCTGGCCTGTGCTACACAGCAAGAGCACACTGTAGGAAAATAACAAAGAAACAAAGAAAAAAACAGAAATAAGCATTATCCCAAATTTCATACTGGAGAACAGTTTGGAATATTTCTTTTCCGTTGTTTGTTCTTAAGATTGCCAAGGGAAGGCAAGATGGCTCAGGGGTTGGAAGCATCTGCTGTACAAGTCTAAGGACCTGAGTTCAATCCCCAGAACCTGTAGTGGAAAGAGTCCCCAGTGTTGCCCTCTGACCTCCACACACACACACCATGGCATACGTATGCATGTGTGCATGAGTGTGTGCACATGTACACACAGGCACATCCACTTGCATGCATGCACACACAGGTACACATGCATATACATTTGCACTTGCATGTACACATGCACACAGACACATGAACACACACACATGCACAGACAGGCACACATGCACACACATGCACGAACTTGCATACAGGCACACACACACAGATAGACACACGCACATATGCATATACACACATACACGTACATGCACATACACGTATACACATGATAGTAGCAAAATAGGCTAAAAATTGTTCAAAACAATTCTCAGTTGCAGTTACACAGAAAAGGTGTTTGTTGGAGTCTTCAGCTTTCCTCCGCCAACTGTAGGAGCGACTTCTCGCTTCCCTGATTTCTTCTCTAGAGTATGGTCTATGAAGCTAGAAGAGACTTTCTTCTCATGTCTTCTCTCACAGGACCCAATGAGGAGGATGAAGCATCCGTGACAACCGGGTTGAGCACTGGATCCTTGGATGAGGTTTGCTCAAGGAAGTGGAATTTTCATTAATGACTCCCGGGTGTCTGCTCATGTCTGCTGCACACCCTCACTCCCTCAGAGAAGACGCATGATGCAGACTGAGGTGGAGGCCAGCTCAGCAGAATGCAGCGACGCATCAGCTCTGCTCTGGTCTACCTGTTTCTAGAGAGTCGCATCAGTGCAAAGTGTTGCCTCCACTTTCCCTGCACTTTCAGGAAATCTGTCTCATATCCAAGTCCACATCCTCCTGGCAGGGGCTGCTCATTCATTTCCCGGCCGCCCAGACGTCACACAGAAACTGTATTAATTGCAATACTGTTTGGCCAATAGCTTAAGTGTATTTCTAGCTAACTCTTACACCTTAAATTAACCCATTTCTATTATTTTCTATTTTACCACAAGGCTTGTGGTTCACCAGCAAGGTTCTGGCAGGCAGCTCATGTCTTTCTCCTCCAGTGACTACATGGCCTCTCTGACTGACTCTGCCTTCTTTCTTCCTCTATCTGCTTGGAATTCCCACCTAGCTCTATTCTGCTCAGCCGCTGGCCCAAACAGCTTCTTTATTAACCAATGGTAATAAAAACATATTCACAGCAAACAGGGGGAATCCCGCATTAACATCCTCCTCCTTATTTCCACTCTTCTGAAGGAGGGTGTGGGGGTAGAGGGGTGGGGGTGATGCCCTGGAAATCCATCTCATCACACCTCTTATTTCTTCACCCAAAATCTAAGTGGACTCTCACCTAATGTGTAAAACAGGGAAAGCCGAGGAGCGCTTTTGTCTCCCCAGGTCTTGCTATAATCCTGTTGCTGGTGAAGATGAGGTGGGGAAAGCATCAGAGAAGCAGGTGTTGTGGGGCGCTTCGATAGGACAGAGACAAGAGAACCTGATTTCACTTGAACTCTGAGAGTGGAACTAGGAGTCTTCATGTGCTACAGGTCTCCTCTGTGCTCCCTCCTCATAGAAAAGAAGTCTCCCAGGATTCTGCTAAAGCAGCGTGTGGACCACAGTAAATCCTACATTGAAGACATTCTTGGAAAACAAAGATGCATCCGAAGCTCCTGCATGGAAAAGAGGGGGGCCAGAGGAGAAGGTGGATGGGGCCAACGGAAGGCAGCTGGGGTGGAGCCGAAGTCCGTCATCCGCAGGTCGGAAAATATCTTCATGAAACTCAATGTTTTGTACAGAGAATGCATGCTTTTAAAGAAAGCGCCCTGTGGCAAATGGACCCCTAGCTTGAGCTGCAGGAGCTTACACCTTGGATCAGCTCCTTTTAGGTCCGTGTGGACTGCAAGCCCCATGGTGCCCCGGTGCCCAGCGAGGAAACAGACCAGTGTGAGGTAAGAAGGCTACCATTCATATTACCCTTTGCAGGAAATGCAGGCTAAGTGAGGTCAATAACGTCCCAGAAGCACACCGGAAATGGGTGAACTTTAAGTCACTTCTAACTTTCGCCTATACTCTCCTACTCTGTGGTCTTGACCTCCAAGGTCAAGGGGGAGGCGTGTTTAGAGGCCTGTCAGCTGCCCATGTGACCTATCCGAGTGGGCCTGGCCAGCTCTGTGCAGATGCTCCATGTCACGTCCCACAGCTAGAGCAACGTGGCCGAAGGGTGATGAGCTTCTGCCTCCACCCCACAACACGCTCCCCCACCCCCACGCAGTTAACACAGACTTCCGTTTGCGACAGGTTTCCTTCCCACACCAGCTGCGGTTTTTCTCGCCCCACTCCTGACCCCTGTCTTCTTTCGCTTTATGCTAAAAAGGATGCTAAAAGCTTTAGAGGAAAACGCAAATTTGATTTGAAGGAATTGAATAATAATCCTTAATAGCGGACTCAAGAAATTTAGTTACTGAACAGCCAGTTTGTCCTGAATTATTCAGATAATCTTTTATTACATTTTACTTCTGGAAACTCAGACACAGAATAAATTGTGCCCCAGGCTAAATGCAGAGGTGAAGATACAGAAAAGTGCTGTGGCCTTTTCAAGGGTCAGAAAAGCTTCTCTGAGTCCTGGCCCCATCCTGCCCAGCTCAATGTCCTCAGGCCTCTGGAAAGTGCTTCCACAGAGGGAGTCAAGGCCAACCTCTATGCCTGGGAGGTGCTGACCAACGGGTCCCAAAGTGGACCTGGGGTTTCTCCACAAACACTCGGTAAACTGGATCCTAGGATGGCCTTCAGTCCTGGCAAACCGAGATGCTAACCATCCTGTCCCGGGAACGTGGGAAATGCAGGGGTTCTATGTGTTGGGCATAGTAGTCTTTGGTTTATTTTCCTTGGTCTTTTGATTTGTTTTTGCTTTGTAGCCCAAAGTGATCTCAAACCCACAATCCTCCTGCCTCAGCTACCTGAATGCTAGGCATGTGTTTCTGTCTCATTTAACCCAGCAAAAGTAGAGCAATCCAAAACCCTGGTGGGCCTAAGGCCCTGTCCAGAAACAAGAAGAGGATATTGTGTCCAGTGCACCAGAAGGTGGGGTGTCTAAATGTACACATTAAAATGTTGTCCGGCTGCTCTGAAGTATAAATGTGCATTAAAATACATATACTCACACAAGTCCAACATGATCACTACAGAAATTTGTAAAATAAAAAAATAACAAAAAGGAAGTCAAAACTACTCATGATCCTACAATGCCACTAAAGCATTTTTGGGACTTCAAGATTTTAATATGATCTTGTGCCTCAAAGGTATCTATGCTAGTCTTTTCCAGAAAAAAAAAATGAGGCTTTGAAACCATTTTTCACTCAACAATATGAAAATGAATCCATGCCAACAAGAATCCCTTGATGACATCATTTTAATGAGCACACAGACTATTCCACATCACACATAAAGCACAATTTACAAAACCTACATTAAACAGGACAGGTCTGCCGCTTTTAATATTTCCAGTGTTATAGATAGTGCTGAAGGGCCGGTGGCTGAGCATGGTGGCTGAGCCTTTGCCTAGCACAACTCTTGGGTTTAACCTCAGTGAATACACAGAGGGAGAACTTCAGCTCCCAGAAGCCTCCCACAGAACTACCAGCCAAAGTCTTACGATGCGGGTGTGAGTTCCAAAACTCAAGTCCCGCCGTGTAGGGCAAGGGAGCTGGGGGATGTGGATGGAGGGCTTTCTGCTTTGGCAAGGCAGATAATTAGTGAACCGTAAGAACAGGAACACCGTTCAAAAGATGTCTAGCCCCGTCAGCTTAGAGCTCTGTTGTGGAGAGCAGAAGAGTAGAGCGAGGAAGAGAAAGACCCCGGGCCTTCGCTCTTCAGCTCCCTGGGCTCTGTTCCAGAGTAATGGAGTCGGGATGGATGGATGGGGTGGCACAGACAGGGCGATGTTGAGTAGGAGCTGCGTGACCACCCATTGTATTCGCCTCTCTCTAGTACAAACTAAAAGTTTTCTGGAACAAAAATAGTACGTTTTTTAAAAGGTAGTAAAAGTGGGGAGTGGGGATATAAACCACAATTTGGGGCCCTAAAGTGTAGGCTTTCCCTACAGATCATATCCCAAATAACAAAAGACCTTTAGTTAGGAATTATTTTTCATTTACAACCACTGTTTTTTTCCAACATTTCCCAAGGAAGAAAAGAAGTGGTTAGTTTTTCACTTACAGTGGGTCACAATGAGTCACCGCTACGACACTGTGCTCACTCTACCCAGAAACTGCTCCATGGTCACCTGCCAGATTTAGTGGCTCAATAAATAGATCTCTACAGTGATTGGCTTTTCAGGGGTTACCAACAAGTGAAAGCCATGCAACTCCTGATGAATAGCAAACATATATTTTGACATGTGTGTCCTATGCAACATATAGGGCATATTTTTGCTAAAAGAATACTATCGATCTGAAATTCGAATTCAAGTGGGCGTCCCATATTTTATCTGGTTCCTTTATTCCAGTGGCTTAGAAAATTTAGGAGCTCCTGCCCATCCAACCCTTCTCTAGCTCATGCCACATCTCAGCTTGCTCCAAACTGACTAGACTACAATTAAGCAATCACAAGTCTCTATATTTCATCACCGTCTTTCCTGGTCTTCCTGGAAAGGCATTCTCCCGTAGCTACATGGCTTTGAGGTGAGTATTCTACCTGGCCCCTAGTCATGGAAGGGAAGTGTGGAAGGAGAGAAGCATTTGCCCGTCGCCAAACAGGCCTGCTCTCTAAGATGAGGCATCCCACAGATTTCTTTCACCCTTCACCCACACCCAACAGAGCTGAGATTCAAACCCTCGAGACGCGCAGACAGTTTCTGCTGTCGCAGAGTCTACATATACAGATAGGCACTGGAGAACGGGCTCTCCCAAGGAAGCCGAGGGCAGAGCCATGGCATGCAGGAGAGCAGGAGACAGCTTGCATCCAACTTAACTCCAGCAACTCTGTCTCCACCCGTCACTATCGGTTCCAGATTATTAAAGCTACGATGATGGAGTTTCCACAGCTAGAGAGCCGTCCATTTTCCCTGCCTATCACTTGACAGCTCATTAGCATCCCAACTGGAAGTGAGCCAGAGGAAGGAAGTGATAAACCACCGTGAGTCAACATGTTTCTTGCCAGAAATTCTCGTAAAAGAAGCAAGAGGCTTGTAAGGGAGAGAAATCAGTTTAAAAAAAAAAGTTTTAGGGGTTGTGGAGATTTCGCCTTGCTCTAAATCAGAGTTAAACAAGACTTATATCTGATCATTGATGTCTCCAGATGGAACGTTCTAGAAAGACACTCAATTCTGTTGCCTGGAACCATAAGAAATGTCCACTTTACATTCTTCTTAGTCTGCTATGAGGTTAAACAAAGGTTAGAGTGGACAAATACAGTGACTTTGAAACTGGGTGTAAGATCCAGGGTGACCAGAAGGAAGGTAGCATTCTTCAGGGCAGCCTTTTGGTTCACAAGTTCAGTGCCAATGGGTTTGTTTGATAAGAATAGAGTATGCTCTCTCTCTCTCTCTCTCTTGTGTGTGCACACACACACACACACCTGACCCCACTGTAAACTGATAAGTCTAGCCAAAGAATGATATCACCTGTTATGCATAAAAAGAGCTGTTTGCTTTCCTTGGTTTGTGATAGTGTTTGCCTGACGTGGAAAGGCAGTCCTGGGCAAGGGTAAATATGCTCGCAGGACATGGATGTGCAGACATGAAAACGTTCTAGCAAAGCTCATGGTCCACTAACTACAACATTTATTTAAAAGTTGTAAGTGCGGCGCATAGGGATTCAGTGGCTCAAAAGAGGGGAAAGGTGAAAGAAAGGAGTACCAGGGGAGTGAAAGCCAAGCAAGCCCGGCAGAGAGAAAGGTGGCCAGAGAGAAACTGCCGGAACCAGGGACGACCCAGGGACTCTAAAATAGTACTCGTAGGAGCTATTTAAAAATTATTTATTAGGAAAATTTTGAGTTATGTTCAAAGATAAACAGACTAGTATAATGAACCTAGTGTGCTATTTCTAGCTTCGACAATTATTAGCTCAAAGCCTCAGTAATCAAATTTTCTGCCCACTTGCCCTTCCAG